>JAJPUD010005080.1:451-45451 GCA_023553655.1 Myrmecobius fasciatus | reverse complement strand
GGCAGATCTGCTGGGCATAGGTATAGGCCCATTCCTGAAAGAGAGTGGAAAGAAATGAAGGGAAACTCAAATTTGGAAATGCTGGAATCCTGCAGATTGGAATATTTTATGAGGAAGAGAAGAAGGAGAAAGAGAAAGAGGAGGGAAAAGAAAATGGAAATGGTGTTAAGAACAATAGTGATGATGGCTCAGATTTGGGTTTGGAAGGATCTCTGCATGCAGAAGATTATCAATAGTTATCAATACTAGGCAGTGTGTCATAGTCACTTCCTGTTCTTTGAATAGCTTTACCCCAAATAAAGGTTTTGTGTAGTGACATAGGTCATGTATTGAGAAATATTCATCAAAGGGAAGGATAAAGACAGTAGAAAAAAAAGAAGAGGAAAAAGAGAGAGACAGACAGAGACAAACAGAGAGAGAGAGACAGAGATAGGGATAGAGAGACAGATGGACAGAGACAATCAGAGGTGAGAAAATAACGGGAGAAATGGGAAGGGGAAAGATTACACCTAGGAATCACTCTTAATAGAAAAGATCAATGGATTGAAAAGTCACACTTCCTCTCTCTTCAAACTTTTTTCCTCTACAATATATCCTCCACATGACAAAATTTACATTTAAGTGTGAAACAGACCATATTACCCTCTCAAGAAACCTTGGTGGTTCCTTATTCCCTCTCCCATAAAATATGATCTCTTTTTTGTTTGGCATTTAAAGCCCTTCTCATTGATATATTCTCTTCTCCAATGACACTGGCCAATTTGCTAATCCCTGAACTTTGAATTCTCTCTTTTGCTTCTGGGTCTTTGCATAGGCTCTCTTCCAGACTGAAAACATTCTTCTTTTCAGTGTTTTCTCTTGGAATCCAAAGCTTCCTTTAAGGTTCAGCTCAGGCACCATCTCATACAGGGAGCATTTCTTGATCTCACTCCCCAGATTATCCACAAAACAGCTATAGCTGTTGAGGCCCTCCCTAGTTGCATATAAGTCCCTTGAGGTTATGAACAGTTTCTTTTTTGTCTTTGTATACCTAGAGTTTAGAAGAATGCATTACATATAGCAAATTCTTATGCACTGAATTTCATTGATCTAAGGGCCAAAAAGGCTATGAAGTCCAATCTTATTCTTTGAAAGATGAAGAAAATAAGAAAAAGGAAGATTAGGTATTTGATACATTTATATAAATACAACAACAACAACTACTACTGTGACTGCTACTGCTACTATTACTACTACTACTACAGCTGGTTACTGCTGTTAGTAAGAATAAAAACACATAACTAGCATTTATATAGCATTTTTAAGATTTGCAAAGTCCTTTCCATATGCTATCTCATTTGATCCACTTATCAGTCTAGGAGGTAGGTGCTATTATTATTCCAATATTACATATAAAGCAACTGAGACTAAAGTTACTAAAAGTAACTTGCCCAGAGTCACACAGCAAGTAAGTGTCTAAGGCTGGATCTGAGCTGGGTCTTCTTGACTCTAAGCCATGCACTGTATCTACCCCATTGCCCCGCTGCATAATTAAGATCTGAAGCCAGGTTCCCTGAAAATTCAATGCTTCTCTCATGTTTCCAAGCTGATGCATTTCAGTCCCTTGATCCCTTTTTTCACAGGGCTAAGGCCTAAGGTTTGCTAAAAGATTTTCTGACAGCCTGGAAGGAAGAGAAATTTGTGTAGTTTATCAAGACAAATGGCTATATTTATACAACATCTTTCATGTGAAAATCCCCAATTCTCTTTAAATGGTTCACTGTTCTTAACTCTCTGTTGAGCTGAGAATGGGGATGTAGGTGGGTACCATGGGAAACCTGAATCTGCTAAGACTCTTCCTTTCTTCTTGGAAAATGGGGATAATTCAGGGAACTGCTCTTTCTTTTCCTTACACTGGTGAGATAAAGATAAATGACCCAGGATTATAGACTAACAGGGACCTTTAGAGGTCATCTAGTCTGATCTCTTCATACTAAGGAAAATGAAGCCAAGGGAGGTGAATTGATTTTCACTTAAAATGCTTTTGAAATTGTGCTTTTATTTTCAGTTTCAAATTCTCTGGCTCCTTTCACTCTCTCCCTCACTTATTGAGAAGTCAAGTAATGTTCTACCCAGTATACATATGAAATTATTTAAACTACATTTTTATCAGCCAGATTCTAGGGGAAAACAGCAAGGAAAATAAAGGGAAAATGCTTTAATTTGCACTTAGTATCCATTAGTTCTCTATCTGGAGGATGATAGAATTTTACATCATGACTCCTCTTGATTTGTGGCGGATCATTGTATTGATCAGAGTTACTAAGTCTTTCACAGTTGACTATCTTTACAATATTGCAGTTACTGTAGATTGGTCTCCTATTCTGCTCACTTCATTTTGCATCATTTCATATGTCTTCCCAAGGTTTTGTTTTGAAGCCATTTGCTTCATCATTTCCTATGGCATATTATGTATTCTATCATATTCACATACCAGAAATTGTTCAGCCATTCCTCAGTTAATGAGCTTCCCCTCAGTTTCCAATTCTTTGCAACCACAAAAAGAACTGCTCTAAATTTTTCTTCTACATATGGATATTTTTCCTTCTCCTTTGATCTCCTTGGGATATAAATAGTAGTATTGTTGGGTATAAGATTATATGTGTACAATTTTATAAATCTTTGGGCATAGTTTCAAACTGATCTCCACAATGGTTGGGCTAGTTCATAGCTCCACCAACAGTGCATTAGTATAGCTATTTCTTTACAATCCCCACCCCAGAATGTTATTCTCTTTTTCTATCATCTTAGCCAATCTGATGGGTATGAATTGATAGCTTAGAATTGTTTTAACTTGCATTCCTCCAATTAATGGTGTTTTAGAGCAATTGATATGACTATTGATAGCTTTGACTTCTTCCTCCAAAAACTGTCTGTCCATATTCTTTGACTATTCATTAGTTGGTGAAAGCCTCTTATTTTTATTAATTTAGCTCAATTCCTTATATTTTTTGAGAAATGATTTTTATCAGAAAGACACCACAAAATTCCCTCCTTCCCAAGTTTCCTGCTTTTCTTCTCATTTTGGCTGTCTTGATTTTGATTATATAAAACATTTTTAATGTTATGTAACTAAAATTATCCTTTTTGCCCCTTGTGAAACTCAATATTATTTTTTATTTGGTCATGACCTCTTCCCCAGATAGATATGATAAGTAATTTCTTCCTTGCTTCCCTTATTTGCTTTGCTATCATCCTTTATGTCTAAATCACTATCTATTTTGAGCTTACACCATGGAGTGAGATGTTGGTTTATGCCTAATTTCTAGCACACTACTTTACAATTCACACTTTTTTCCTTTATCTTTTTTTTTTTTTTTGCAAGGCAATTGGGGTTAAGATACTTGCATCAGCTGCAATGGATTTGTAATGAAGAGAGCCATCTGCATCCAGAGAGAGGACTGTGGGGACTGAGTGTGAATCACAACATGGTATTTTCACTTTTTTGTTGTTGTTTGCTTGCTTTTTGTTTTCTTTCTCATTTTTTCCTTTTTGATCTGATTTTTCTTGTGAAGCATGATAATTGTGGAGGTGTGCATAAAAGAATTGTACATGTTTAATATATATTGGATCTCTTGCTGTCTAGGGGAGGGAGTGGTAAAAAAGGAGGGAGAAAAATTTTTGGAACATAAGGTTTTGCAAGGGTAAATGTTGAAGAGTATCTTTGCATGTATTTTGAAAATAAAAGCTAAAAAAAAGAAAAAAAAGAAAAATGGAAAAAAGACATGGCATTGAATCCCTACCATTTCAAAACCAATTACATTTCAATAAACTGGAAAATCAAATCTGAAAAAGTGACTTGTCCAGGGTCACATAGCTAGTAAGTATCAAGTGTCTGAGTTTTAAACTTAGATCCTCCTGATTTCAGGGCTAATGACCCAACTACTGTACCACCTAGCTGTTTCCACATTTTTTCCCATTAATTTCCTTTACAATCTTGGCCTTTGGAAGAATTTTGCTATTTTTCTTGTTCTATAGAGTAATTCTTTGGTGGTTTGATTGAAACATAACTGAATAAGTGAATTAATTTGGGCAGCACTTGTATTATATTGATTCAGTTTACCCATGAGCAATTAATAATTTTCCATTTATTCAGATCTGTTTCCATTTGTATGAAGAGCATTTTGTAATTGTGTTTATATAGTTTTATGCCATGTATTAGAGTCAATTTTTGTAAAGATGCCATGTATAGATAAAAAAACATATTGCTTTCTATTTTCATTTAATAGTCTCCATAAAGCTATCATATCTAACTTTTCTAAAATTCCATTCAATTTTTTCATTTCTTTCTTGTTTATTTTATAGTTAGATCTATCTAAATCTGAGAGGGATAAGTTGAAGTCCCTCATTTGTATAGCCTTACTATTTCCTGTAATTCATTTAACATTTTCTTCAAAGAGTTTAGATGGTATGCCCCTTGGTGCATATATATTAAGAATTTGGTTTGACATGCTTTTTTAAGTTGTTGTAGAAGAGTGCATTGGGATAGCTTGGCAAAAATACTGACTTCACTCTGCCGTTTTGGGTCCACAACCCTCTCCCCAACCCCATAAACAGACTTTCCAAGGTGTGTTTGTCTGTCTGCCTGCCTGCCTATTGTCTGTCATTCTGTCTCTCTGTCTCTCTTTTTCTCTTTCTCTTGTAGATGAAGGAAGAGAATTTGTCAAGAACTGTATCTTTTTTTAGCCCATGTACTTCTTGCCCAGACAATGATTAAAAACAAACAAAACAGTTAACAAAAGAAATGCGTTTAGTCACAACAGGCTAATATTCAGTAAGAAGTACGAAAGGATGCAGTTAGTGCATCACTTCAGTGGTCTGAAAATCCAGAATAAATGTCAGGATTTATGAGAAGGCCCAGGTGCAGAGCTACTGGGAAAAACAGACCGGGTAAATGAGCAGCTTCTGGGTTCAGAGGCTGTTTCTTGACTCAACCGTACTGAGCTGATTTCACTAATGAAAGCTCCCTTGCTCCTGGGTAGCCCATTGTGGCTCCTTGGTATTTGGAAGTGACATAAAAAGGCTGAGCCAAGGAAATCTTGAGAATGGTTTCAACATCTTTCAAAGAAAAAATGAACCTAAGTTACTTGGGGGAAAAGGTTAGGATACTGTTCCCACTATAAAAATGTAAGTTCCTTGAGAGCAGGGCTCATTTTGCATTTCCTCATTGTTTTCTCATAACAACCACTTATTTTGAAGGGCCTTTCTCAGTGAGTCTCTGGGCTCTGTTCTTTCCAGGTCAGGCAAAAACTGCCATGGCTAATGAGTCTTTCCCGAATCTGACACACTGCTAATCTTCTTCTCAGGACTACCTATCATGTCCATTCTTGCTGACATTCTACATCTTGACTTCCTCACCAGTGAATTCTCACCTGTTTGACCTGTATGTATGAGACTTGACTTGCATTCATTTGTTCTCATGGAATCAATCTGGATCTGACGTTCTTATTGTTTTGATTTCCCTCATTAAAGACATTCTGATGCATCCTGATTGATGTGATACTGGCCCCTAATATAACTTTAGGCTCAAAACTGGTCTGCCCTTTCATGTAAATGTTTGTTATCATCATCATCATCATCACCATCATCACCATCATCACTATCACTATCATCATCATCATCATCATCACCATCATCATCATCATCACTATCATCATCATCACCATCACCATCATCACCATCATCACTATCACTATCATCATCATCATCATCATCATCATCATCTTTATTTCATTTTACTCCAAATCTATGATTTTTTTAAGTCAAAAATAAACATTCCTTCTCATCAGGATAGGGCTTCACTGAGCCACAGCCCCTTGTAAAACTTGCTAATTTACTCTCTTCACTCTTATATGATTTAGGACAGCCTCACAATTCCAATTTTACAGATAATGAAACAAGCGAAATAACTTATTTGAAGTCACAGGGCAAACAGATGGTTGAGTTAAGAAACGACCTCTGAACCCAGAAGCTTCTAATTTATCTTTATCAGGTAGCTCTGCTCCTGGGCCTTTTCACAAGCCCTGAAATTTATTCTGGATTTGCAGGCCACTGACATGATGGGCTAACAGCATTCTTTCTTACTTCTTTCCCCCAATTCTAGAAACGTCTTGGTGGAAAGTCAGACAACTCAGCATCTGAACACCTTCTGGGCCAACATGCAGGTCCAGGATTATAGTTCCTGGAAGGGATGTAACAGACTACTGGTTTCAACTTTAACCTTTTTTTAGATGGGGAACCCAAGACTCGAAAAGATTAAGAGAGTTGCCACACAGCTAGTTAAGCTATGATTTAATAGCTGAGTTCCTTAGTTTAATAATTTTCCAATAATTAATCAATCAACTAATATCTATTAAAGGCCTACTATAATCTGGGCACTGAGGCAAGTGCCAGAAGTGTGATTTCAGTACACAGAAATAATGTGCGATAAGGAAGAAAAGGTAGGTTAAGGCTAGGTTGTGACAGGCTTTAAATATTTAGCAGTGTGCAAATATGATCCTAGAGGTAACTGGAAGCTATCAGATTGACTCCAATGTCAGGGAGTGTTATGGTCTTTCTCATCAAGAGAGGGACCACTTGAGAGCTCCGTAAAGCAACTAGTTCTGCATTTTTAACCAGTCATCAGTCCGACAAGAGAAACCCGGGCGTGCAAATACCCACAATTTCAGTCTGTGCCCAACTCCTCCCCAATTTCGCTTTTAGAGCTGCCTGCTTCAGCAAGGAGGCCTACACGTTGGCAGTGCCCCACAAGAAGGTGCCAAGGAGCTCTCCAAAGGCTGAGTGGCATTTTAACACCCACCCCCACACAGAGACTGCTTCCAGAGGCAGGAAGGCAGTGAGAAGCCTGAGAATGTCAGGATGAATGCTGGGCTTTTTATTTCAGCTAGCAAATAGAATTCCACCCCTGAGCTGGGGCTGTTTTGGAAAGGGGGCCTTCCTTGGGAGGGGACCCTTGTCACTGAGACCTCCAGTATTAAATGCAATATTGGAATGCTTTTAGCCTGAGTGATGGTCATTGGCAAATTGTTCCTCCTTTTATGGCAGCCAGGGCAAAGAGAGAAACTAAGGAAAACGTGCAACGTCTCAAAGACTAAAAACAGCTAGAATACGCTCGCTGGAGTGAGAGGGAGAACATCTCCACAGCGTTTTTCAAAGTCTGGTTAGCTGCTGTATGACAAGATGCATGAAACCCTGATCTCAGCCCTCACACTTGGTTTCCCATCAGCAGGTACTTTACTGGCAATTACATAATTCAGCCTGACCACACTCCTAAGGAACATTGATCAGTAGCCACACTGTGGGGAAGGGAGAAAGGGAGGAGCTGTGTCCATGGCCCGGGACATGGGCTAGAGGGCCTGCTGTCTAAGAGGTTTCCGATTCTCATTCTGCAGCCTGTCGGCTTCCTGGAATGGCTCGTGATGAATGGGTTTATTAAATGAAATCTGGAGTCAGAAATTGACTCCAGGAAGGCAGCAGTGGCTGCACTATCTGGTACTGTCTCTGGCTTAGTACCAGCAGCCAGGGAACTGACCTGAAGCTCCCTAATAACATTTTTATCTTGGGGAGGATTTAGTCGAATTACAATAAGTTATTAGTGCTTCCTCTCCTTCTTACACATAGATGTACATTCACGTGAGAGCACATACACATAGACACAAACACTTACTAATTTGTTGAAAGGAAAATGAAATCCTTTAACAAAAGTAGGACCAGAGGGAGAATACTCCTGGGAGTCCAGCCAGGGAGACAGCTGTATCCTCAGTCAGTTGGAGCAAATAACAGCAGACAGGGCAGGGAGCTGGATGCATCCACTGTCAATGCCCTTCCTTTTCATTCATTTAATTTTAATTTCTTCATTTTGTTTTTCCGTTTTATTGGAAATTTCTTTCCAATGAACAAAAATCCACTTTCTCTCTCCTCCTATTTCTTCCCCTTCCAATTGAGGAAAAAACAAAACCCCATTGCAAACATATAGTTAAGGAAAACAAATGCTCCCATTAGCTATGTCCAACAAAATGTGTCATTTGCACTCTGAATCCATCATTTCTCTATCAGGAGATAAGCAGCATATTTCATCATGAATCTTCTGGAATCATGGTTGGTCATTAACCCAATTAAACTTCCTAAGTTTTTCAAGGTTGTTGTCTTTCCAATATTGCTGTTACTATACACATTTTTTTCTTCCTGGTTCTGTTCCCTTCATTCTGTATCAGTTCATACAAATTTTCTTAGGTTTCTCTGAAGCCATCCCCTTCATCATTTCTTAAAACACAAAGTCTTCCAACATAATTATATAACATAACTTCCCCCAACATTCCCTAATTTGATAGGCACCTCTTGGGCTCCTTTCTTTGCTACTACAAAGTATGCCATAATAATATAATAAATATAATGATAATAAATACTACAAAAATGCTATAAATATTTTTATCCAAGCTTAATGGTTTATTTTGTTTTTGATTCTGCTTAGGCTCAATCTCTCCATTGACTTATCTTTCCCTTTATTTCCCACTCTCTCTTCTTCCCCTTTCCTTACGCTTCCTCATTGAGTGAAATATATTTCTGTGCCCAACTTTGTGTAGGTAAGTGTATATATGTGGTATTTTATGCTTTGATCAGCTCAGTGAAAGTGAAGTTGGGGTAACTTTTCTGCTCTTCCCATCCCTTCCTCCTAGTTTGTAAAGACTTTTACTTGTCTCCTTAAGATGACCTGGTCTGGAAAAATGACTCACTGTGATTTTTATTCTTGGATTTCCTCATGAGAACTACATCGATTGTGTTTTCATCCACAAACACATCTGGAACACATCCTATGTTCAGGACATTGTGCTGGGTGATACTCATGTAAAGGATCACACAGTACCTTCCCATAAAGATCTTAAGGAATAGTGGGGGGGGGAAGGAGCTAAGATGTGTCCACAAACAACTATGGCAAAGATATAAAGAGCTAATGAAATCCAGAAAAAGTAATAAAGGGAATTTGATGAGGAAGCTATCCCCTGCAGGAGCAAGGGGGTGAGGAATCAGGAACTGTTTCAGAGAGAAGATGGCATCTAAGGTGAGCCATGAAGGAAAGAAAAAAACCAACAGATTGAGATAGGGAAGGAGCATGAACATACATACAGGTTTGCAAGTCAACTCCTATGTCTTCAGCCCTCTTTTGGGAATCTCTCATTCCTTCCTATTCACAAGCACTCTGGAGGGAGGAAGTATTTCTCCAAAGAACTCCAAGGATATTTGAGACTCAATGCTCAAAGGACTTAATTCTTTGAAATGACAATGTCATGTCGCTCCTGGTCACTGAGAAGGAAAGTTATTGAGTCAGTGGATCTTCCATAAAGAAAGACCTCAACCCTGGACTTTCTCCTTCTCCTATTCGAAGACTGGATTAGGACAATTCAAGCCTGTATCTGGAGGGTGCATTCACTTTCCCCCACCTTGGGAGAAAAGTTAGGCTATAAGCAGATGGCAGTTTGAGGTACATATATAGATTAAGCAAGCCTAAATCTTGGTCCTGGCCATTTCTTCCACTTTATTTTTCCTTTGAGTGTAGATGGCTGAACAGTGATCCTATGCTGGCCATGTCCAACCTGGCAGTCTGCGTTGTGAGGTATAGAGGTTTATAATTCCTGGGTTCTCAGTCAGTACTTAAAGCATGTTGGGAGGAACCCTCTATAACTTCATTAGTACTTCATGGAAGAGATGGCCATCAGTGAGAGCATGAGCCTGATGTCCTGGCCCAGACAGAAGAAAAGCACCTTGGAGGAAACCATTTGGACAACACATACCTAAAGTGAAATGTAAGATGTCTAAATGCTTTATGCTTTTTTGGATATCTTTAATTCTTTCCTTCCTTGGAGGGCATAATAATAATAATTAAAATTGCTATATTCTCTTTTAAGTCTTTGGTCAAATCATGCTTAGAAGTCTTTGCATTAAGTACTCATGTGAAAATGAAATAAACATCTCATATATAATTTACATAGTTCATTGATAAGGTATTTTCATTTTCTCCTTTTAGGGAAGACCTTAAGCATAAACTACAACTAAGTTTTAAGTATATTAAACCTAAGTTTTTTCCTTACAGTACTGAATTAGAAGCATAAAGAACAAAATGACTCTTATTTTAGATGGTCAAATCCTTTCAGTATTGAACATAATCCACATTGTGCATCTAGTACTGAGAAGGATTTCTAATGGAAGTGGGCAGGGTACAGCGCCCCAGCTCCTTAGGTCTAGCAGTGTTTCTTATTGCTTCTTTTGTATAAGTCCAGGTTCCTGAAAGATAACACTTCTGTAATTCCTGGTAGTAATGATATAGTTCTGAATTGGCATCTGGAAACTACTCTGTTTTCAAAAACAAATCTGTGAGAATTGCCATTTTTAATGGTTTTTAGTCACTGTATTGTTGACTAAGTTAGAGTAACGACCATGGAGGGCCTTTTGATTTCATGACTGGATGTTAGCTTCCTTATAGGAATCATGGAGAGAGAAATCACTTTCAGTTATACTCAGTGAATCTGATGGAATGTACCTGCTATCATCCTTTACCATTGCTAAGTGAGGTAATACCTGCTTGTTCCAGAAGTATTTCTAGAGGTTTCTGACCTGTTTATCATGTGCTTCAGGGATGTCTATTGGTCTTTTTTTAAAAAAGAAAATATTAACCTTTCCCACAGTTGCTTTAGGGTGATGGGCTCTGCATCGGGTTTATAGTGTACAGATTGTTAGGAGAATGCTTCCCAAATCTGGAGGGTATTTTATAGTCCTCTAAGTGTACATTAAGACTAGTATTGTGTAAGTGTTCTTTAAATGGGTTCTTCCCATTCAGCTTTGATTTCAAGATGCCAATAAGTTTAACTTAACGTAGTCATGCATAGCCTTCTCTGGTGATATCCTCACATGTCTTGCTTAGAGGGAACCAAGATAGTGGTAGGTGTTGCCTTCATCAATGAACTAAATAACACTTCTGGGTCCAAGCTCAAAGTCTTTTGTCTCTACCTTTCTCTGGCATGCATAAAGAATTTTATATTGATCAAATGCAAATAACATTTGGATATAATTTAAGAGCAATTTTGTAATATGAATGGGCTATTTAATGTGTTTTTCAGTGGAGTCTTATAATTATAATTACAATTATAACAAGTAATTGGCTATTAGGATGTTTTGGTTTGATTCCTTCTTTAACTTGGAGGACATGTCTTATTTAATTTGCAAGAAATAATAATATATTTGAGGTTGGATGGGACTATATTGGACTTAAACTATCTCCCTAAAAATGTTACATCTTATATCAATTGCTGTTTTGGCATTATATTTTACACAGGGAACAGTTTTCCATGTGGGCATATTAGTATTATTAAGAACTCATTGGGGATTTATAGGTTGTACAAGATGGGAATCATATAAACTCTATGTTTAGATAGGAACAGATGGAGGATATTCACGATCTCTCTTCTGTGCAATTCTTTCCTCAAGAAGGTGAGTTTTCAGACACTTCATAAATTATGGAAGATATTTGTAGGTTAAGATAAGCAGGAGAAGCCCCTATGGTGCTTGGGGTAAAGAGAGACTGAGTGAGACAGACAGACAGAGACATACACAGAAAGACAGAGAAATAGAAAGGAAGAGAAGGCCCTAAGGGTTTTTGAGTGGAGAGAATCATTCAGACAGAGAGAGAAAGAGAGAGAGAGAGACAGAGAGAGTGAGAGAGAGACAGAGACAGAGACACAGAGAAGAAGGAAGAGGAAGAGGAGGAGGAGGAGGAAAAAGGAAAAGGTAGACAGGAGGTGAGAAGGGGAGTGAGAACCGAATCTAAGAAGGGAAAAGCTTCTTATGTGATCATAATAAACCACCCCAGACAAAGTTGTCTTCCAAAGGGTCTCTTTGGGTAATACTGGCAATTTTAGAGGCAGAGATCCAGGACTGGGTAACGATTTAGTCTAAAAATAAATGAGACATTAGGGGTCATGTTTTCTTCCAATAGATGAACCATATCATTGAAAAACCCAAGTGACTTATTTTGATGGCTTTCAGGATCAATACCAATCACTACAGTTAAATTGATTGTATAGTGATCTGTATCAATCACAATGATGGATGAAATAATGGATTAGCCATGCTATGGCCCTGCACATTTTGTACCTGAAAATGGTCTGTATTTGAGGAATCTAAGTCTTATGAAAATACTTTAAGGGGGAATATCTGATAGACCAACATAAATCTCTACTATTAGAAATTTTCTAATACATGCCAAGAAAACTGATGGGCCTGGAAAAATAAACTAGCTCAGTAAGAGAAGACTTTGGCTTCTGTTCAAGTAACCTTTTATTATCCATTCATAAAATCTACCTCTCTTGTAATTCCTCTCCAAATTTAATTCAATAAGCATTTTATTTAGAGTTTACTACTGTGTTCTTGGCAACGTGCTAGGGACTAAGGATTTAATGAGTAAAGAGGAACAGTCCTTCCCTCAAAAAGCTTATATCTTATTGGGAGAAAACACATAACGCAGCAAAGCATATATCAAATATTTGAAAGAAAAAACAAATAATTTCTGGAGTGGGAGAGAGCATTAATACTTGGGGAGATCAGAAGATGCCTTCCAAGGCAGGAAAAACTTGTACTGTGTTTTGAAATAAACTGGGAAATTTTCTTATGAGAAGTGAAGAAACAGAACACCCCAAGAATTAGAAATAGTCTCTGCAAGGTCCACGGGTGGGAACTGTAAAAGTTTTTTAGGGAAGAACCAGCTGGTCCCTTTGGTTGGAATTTAGTGCATATTAGGTGAATTAATGGGGGAAAAGGTGAGAAACACAGGGCAGAGCTGGATTTCAAATGCAAAGTAAAAGAATTTGTAATTTTATTCAGGATACAGGAGAAATCCCTTAAAGCTTCTTGAACACAGGAGTGACATGGTCAGATGTAGGTGTTAATATCAGTTTTGTGGCTCTGTGGAGGGTGGATTGGAGAGAGGGAAAGACTAGAAATGAGAACAATTAGGAGATCAGTGTAATAGTTCAGTTAACTTAGGGTGTTGGTTGTTGAATGGAGAGTAGGGAGTAAGTGCAAGAAATGTGATGGAAGTAGAATTGACAACATTAGCAATTGATTGAACATGGGAGATGAAAGACAGTGAGGGCTTGAGGATGATTCTGTGTTTCTAAGCTCAGGTGTGAGGATGATAGTACCCTTTACAGAAAGGAAGGGGAAACTATTATTACTAGAGAGATAATTTCTGTCCTGGATATATTAAGTTTGAGACATCTATAAGGCATCAATATGGAGACAGAACTCCTGGGGGTCAGGAGAAAAATGAGAATTTTGAAATGACAGGACAAGATGAGGGAGAATGATGATTATAGCTAAAGAAGAAGCATATGATGATGTTGTGGGGTGAGCTATAGGAAAAATAGATAATGGATCTGATAGGAGAACTAGAGTGATATGAACGAAAGAGAAGGCTAGTTAAGGTATGAAGTAAAAGATATAAAAAGAGAGCAGTGATAATATTAGGTCCTTCAGAGATATGGGACTTTTTCACTCACAAATCTGTCATGGAATTCTATTAGTTCATCTGAAGTTTTTTTTTTTAAATCCATTTTAGAATTTGCCTTAAAGAAGAAAAGCAAATTCAAGTATAATTCTAGGAGACAAGGATTGGGGAAAGTGAATTTAAAAGAATTCAAAGAAGGAAAAAATGAATCCAATGGCCTAAAATCCTATAAAATTCTTAAGATTTAAATTCTGAAGACATAAGCAGCAATAATTCTTATCAGAAGGAAAGGGGTCATGAGTGGAAAAAGTTTAAGAAAGCTGATCTAGATGATAATATAGTTAGATGACTACAGAATTTATGAAATGACTGAACCTAAAAAGTAGTCTTTAGTAAATCAATATGGACATAAAAGAGGTATTCAGTGGAGTAATCCAAAGACTCGTATTTGGCTCTGTGTGTTATTTTTTAAAACAATTTTTATAGTATTTCATTTTTCCAATTATATGTGCAGACAATTTTTAATACTCATTTTTACAAAATTTTGAGTTCCAAATTTTTTTTCTTCCTTCTTTCCCTTACTAGTCTGTACAATTTTTTCAATGACTTAGAGATGAAGGCATAGATGGAATATCTCAAGTCGTTTCAAACTACATATAAAGGCAGTGTTATGAAATGGAAAAAAATTGATTTAGAGCAATAGACGTAACTGCATATACATTTTTGCTATTTACTCCCCCTGTGACTTTGGACAAGTCATTGAATTCATTTTAGCCTAAGTCACTTCAGCCATAAAATGGAGGGGGAGAATGCATTGGCTGATCTCTAAAGCTCCTTATAACTCTAAACCTAAGATGCTATGTATGAGCTCACTAGCTTATCCTCTTCCTTTGCTACACCATAGATTATCTCTCCCCAACTTCTAGAAATCTAGAAATGAAACCACCAGATCTCCAAACTCAAGACTTTGGAGTCATCTTTGGCTTCCCCTCTTGTACCTTCCAAATTTAGTTTACCAATTTCTGTATAACTTTAGTTCAAAATGTTTTTTCATAGGTTAGATCCCATCTTATCCATTTCCATCTCCTCCACCCCAATCTCTGTTCTTATCATGTTTTATTATTGCCACAGACTTAATTACTCACCCTTTTTCCTTCCCATTCTATTCTACACAATGCCACCATATTTATCTTCTCCACACGCCATTTTTTATCAAAATGTTCCCTGTCTCAGATGCCTTCTAGGACTATGTGGTGTGTAAGTGGGGATGGGTCTATGGGGTTCATCATTGTCTATTGATCTGCTCTGGTCCTTCCTGGGGAAATAGGACTTATACCTGGGCAGTCTCTTAGTGTTTTACCCTATGCTGACTGAAAGAAAGGGAGACTACAGGTAAGAGTGCCAGGTAAGACTGGCGGCTAACCCAGGAAACACGGCCTATCAGTGACCCTTAAAAAGGGATAACTTGGACAGCCATCTCATCTAGCATCATAGTGACTACTCTTATCCGGTGGCTAGAGCCAGAGCTCAGCTAGGGCCCGTGGCTTCCTTGATGGATTTGTGTTTCCTTCCTTGAACATGGCTGACCAACCACTCATCCTGAGATGGAAGTGCCCGGTTTTGGAGATAATTTTGTGATTGAGAGAGATCAGACTATCTGGGTTCCTCAGTGAGGGGGAGAGGCACTATAACATAGTCCCACTATATCTATTACAGAACATTTGGGAGAAAATAAATGTAGATGGAAAGAGGAGCCCAAGCCCCGGCCTAGCTTGCCAAAATGCATGGACCTCAAGGGCACTGTCTAGATCAAAACTTCTTAAACTATGGGTCTCAACCCTAAATGGAGTTGTGTAACTAAATGTGTCAAGTGTGAAATTGTGATTTATTATCAGTAAATATTTAATGTGCATACCTTTTTTATATACTCATATTCCAGGGGTCATATAAAAATTTCTCAGGAGAAAAGAAATGGCTAGTGGAAAAAGGTTAAGAAGACCTAGTTTACTGTGGCAGAGGCAGGGCATAATGACACATAATTTCTTGATGTTTTAAGTATCTAATGCTCTAAAGAGAATAATATGGATAACGCTACTATTGCTGCTTAAGTTTTTATGTCAATGAATGCTTATGGATCTTGCATATATATATGTATACATATACATATATATATATCAATCAAGTAATGGGTGGTTTTGTGTGTGTGTGTGTATGTGTGTATGTGTGTGTGTGTGCAGCAGAAATAAATAGCTGCTGTATACTTGACTTAAGCTGAACATGGAGCAATTTTCTTCTCCCTTTGGGGAGACCAAATATATGAAATTAATCTATACTTCAAGTAATTTTCCCCAAAAATTCCAAGGTGAGGATTTATAGAGTCAAAAGGTATTAGGGAAAAAGAAGAAATTTAATTTAGGTATTCAAGCACTTTTTGGGATGATTCTAGTTCATGTTTATACCCAGAATTGAGAGGGGGCCTTAGCAAAGAAGGAGAGGGGAGACCAGAAATTTTATTGTTACATAAGGAGACTATACATGGAATAAGTTCCTTGGATTTGACAAGGTCACTACAATGTATTAAGTGACCACTTTTAGATGAGTAGGAGGTAAGGAAGCAAGACTATAGAGAATTAATAGAAGGAGTGGGTGGTGAAGAAATAGAGGTACCACTACCAACTTGTTTAAGATGTCTGACAGATAAAGGAAGAAAAGAAATTGGATAGCAGCAAAAGAGCAAAGTTGTAAAATTACGAGTCAAGAGTAACTAATCCCTAAGGTGCCTCATGGTTCTAATCTAGAGTCCCTGTAGGGTTGAGTCTCTGTAGAATTGAATAAAAGCTAAGTTCAGTATCAAATATTGATGCTAAGGGTATGTATGATATATAAGATATATAGCTACCTAACAGAAATATATGACCCAAAAGTATTCACCAATAGACAAGTGGTCAGAAAATATGGATAAATAATTCTCAAAAGAAGAATTGCAAAATATGAATAACTATTTGAAAGAATGCTTCCAATCATTACTAATTAGAGAAAAGTAAATCAAAATAATCTTGATGTTTTACCCAACTCCCAGAAAATTTTAAAAAGATGATAAAATGAGATTAATTAATAATAGAGGGATTATGAAAAGACAGGCACACTAAAGCATTGTTGGTAGATTTAGGAATTGACATAATCATTCTAGAAGACAATCTAGAATTATGCAAATAAGGAAACTAAAATGACTATACCTTTTGACTCAAGAGATTCTATTACTAGGCATACAGCCTACAGAAATCATTGGCCAAAAAGAATATATATACATGTATATGTAAATACTTTTATAGTAGCAAAGAATTATAAACAAAATAGATTCCATCTTCTGGGGAATATCTAAACCATCTGTGACACATGACAATAATCTAATATTACTGTGTTGTAAGAAATGAGTACTATGAATAAAGGGAAGTACAGAAAATCTTATATGGATTGATGCCAAGTGAAGTAAACAGGGTTGGGAAAACAATACATCCAATGAGTACATCAAATATAAGTGTGAACAATAAAAATCAGAAATCAATTGATACTGAATGTTTTGAAATTATAAAAAAATAAGCTTAATCCCCAAAGAAGAGATATAGGGAGATAATCTTGCCTGCTTTTGTAGAAGTTGGTATTCACAAGTATGGAACATTGTCTTTAATTCAGGAGGGGAACGAATCAGAGAAGGATAAAGAGGTTGAAGACACTGGAAAAGGAGGTATACCAGGGGTACTGAGATCAAAGAGTCAGAAAGGGATGAGGTTTATGTTTAGAGAAGAGAAAGGACTGCTATTGCTTTGGTGCTGATGGATGCAGGATGATGAGGAGATGGAGGGAGGGGACAAGAATAAAGGTTAAAACAGGTGCTAAGGAAGCTCAATATATGAAGTCTCACCTAAAGTAATGTGAACGTTTACAAATCAAGAGTTAAAACTGCAGTAGGAACCATGAAGGTATGAATTTCGTGGACTTGGCACTTTAGCCTGGAGGCTATATTACCCATTGAACTGTTTTTCTTTGTTTGCATTTACACTTTGAGAGGTAGAGAGAAAGCTGTTCTGAGTGACAAGGTGGACTTTCTCTCCCCCTCAGGCCCCTGCAAGTAAAGCACAGAGGTCATATTCATTAAGCTCCTGCTAGTTTAATGACTGATTTAATAATGGCATAAAAGCTGAACATTAGGCTCTTTTTTTTTCCAGAAAAATTCTATGCAGTTAGAAACATAAAAAAAAACAGTAAATACAGCTGCTAAAAGCCTAGTAATAACTTTTTTTTTCCAGTCAGCTTCTGCCTCTGAAATCTGCATAGAATTGGGCGTGAAAATCATCTGACATCTCATAAAAGCAGGTGAGCTGGGCTGTGTAAATTGGCTATTCTCTCCCCACCCCTCCACCCCCACCCATGGACACAAGTAGCATAACAAGTGCCCAAGTCAGTGTCCTTACCTGAGGCCTTGCTGCTTCTCCATCCCCATCAATACAAGGACTCAGGATAAGGGATGGGAACTCTTGGCCTTCCTGCTTTCGGGACTGGAGGCACTTCTGTTTCTGCCGGATGATTCCTTTCTGGAACAGGGACTCTTCAGGGATCCTAAAGGAGAGGCACAGAGAGGTAGTAGCTCCCTGCTCATCAGCTCATCAGCTCCAGGGGTTTTGTCTTATATAACCCAGGAGCAGGCAGGTAAACAGCAGCTGAGGATGGACAATGCCTACAGATGAGGAAACCCCAGAAAGTTCATCTCATCCAAAACCTCCTTCAAGGTTACATGGTCAGTAAGTGTCTGAGGTGGGGTCTCCTCCTGCTTGCAGGGTCTTGTGCCTCACTTATAACAAAAAGAATGCTTCAGGAATGAAAGGTCATTAGGAAGTCTTTTAAGTCTGTTCCTCTGCTTTAGGGTAATAGCATTAAAGCTAAACTGCCTTAAATCCCATTTTTTGGGGAATTTTAAAGAAAAGATTCTGGTATTTCTTTAGTTACCCACTTCAGCAGCTAAAAACATGATAAAGAAATTCTTTTTAGATAGTTTAGAAATTTGTTCTAAATTAAATTCTACATATTATTATTATTTAAATGGCATTCTTTTTTATTGTTAATAGAAAGAGATTAATAGTTCACCTTTCCTGTAATCATCTACTATAAATAAAAATCATGATTAAGTTGCCTGTCAGCCTTAATTTGTTCCAAGTAATCTAGTAACCTTAAGTCATTCTTTACATATTCAACTCTTAAGCATTCAGGCTCTTTTCCAGATTATCTTCATGTTTTCTCTTTTTCTTTTGGGTAATGACATTGATAAGAATTGTTGTTGTTGTTCGGTCGTTTCAGTTGTGTGTAACTCTTTGGGACCCCATTTGGGGTTTTCTTGGCAAAGGTACTAGACTGGTTTGCCATTGCCTTCTCCAGCTCATTTTACAGATAAGGAAACTGAGGCAATTAGGGTAAGTGACTTCAGGGTCACAGCACTCCGTTAGGGCCCACTTTCCTCCCATACTTTTTTCATAACATGGGCTGAGCCCTCTCAATATAACTGTACCTACCACTGGCCATATCCCTACCCCCAGCAATCGTTTTTGCCAAAACTTAAGAAAAAAATCCCAATTAAGTCTCTGAAAGTGAATATGAATACCTGAGTTCTGGATAAACGTTCTCCAGGTACCACTTGAAGGTATGGCACTTCAGGCGCTTCCTGAGCTCCACTCGGCCTTGTATGCTGGATTGTACAGAAGAAGGAAGGGGAAAGAAAGTAATCACTGTACACAGATGGCTCTACAATCATCTCAACTAGTGAGAATCTTGTAGGTATTTGTAGTAGGAAATCTGCGGAGGTTAGAGAATACAGGCGTCCACGCCTAGCGCCCACCTCCCCTGGCACACTGCAGAACTTGAGTAAAAAAGAAGGCAAAATATCATGCTCTATGGGGAGCTACAGAAACAGTAACATGGGGAACTATCAGCAGTAATACCTCGGAGAGCCTTATTTCTCTTTGAGAATAGGACTAAGAGTTATTTTTCATTTTTCTTGTGTAATAACATTCAGTGTAATTTATTAGCTATCATAGTAGCATTGGTCAGAGGTACCTTACAGGTAGGCCATCTAGTACAACCTCAGCTTCTCTGATAGGACACGGTGGGGCTGGGAGAGATTAAGCAGTCTGCCTAAGCTTATATTGTTAGTGAGTAGCAGAACCCCACTGGAACTCAGGACTCTTGACTGTGGATCTAGCGTACATTCTGCTGTCCATGTTCCCTTGCCAGAACAATGTTCCACTGAGGTGAATACAGCCCCAAGATCTCTGGATCTATGTCCCTGCGGATTGAACCATACCTTTTCCTTCAAGGCCAAATGAGCCTCCTCTCTGCAGCCATCCCAGCAATGGTTCTGAGCCAAATCCCCAGGGCAGTTTGTCCCTACCTCATACTCCTCATCCCTAACTCCCATCATATGTTTGTGCTATATTCGATGGTTATGGAATGCTACAGTGCTATAAGAAATGATGAGCTCAAAGATCTTAGAAAAATATGGATATACTTGCACAAAATAATGAAGAGTAAACTGAGCAGAACCAACAGAACATTATATATAGCAACAGAATATTTAAGAACAATTTGGAGGAACTAAGCCATTTTGACTATTATAAATACTCAAATGAGTTACAAAGGAACTCACTATCTGCATCCAGAGAAAGAATTGATAGTTAGAAGTTTGTATAGAACAGTTTTACATGTGTGTGTATACACACACATATATGTATATTTGTGTCTAATGGTAGCCATCTCTAAGGCAGGAACTGGGGGGAAAGGAAGAAAAAAAAAGAAAGTTACATTTTAATTTTATTATGTATTTGAAAGAAACAAACAACAGTTGTTGCTGAAAATAGATTTGCAGTTTGATGTGCAATCATTCTTTTTCCCTGTTCCACAATTTTATGGAAATGCTTGTTTTATTTTTTTAAGTTCAGAATAAAATTAAAAATACAAAGAAAATAAGATGCTCTGTATGGAATCTCAATAAATTGTAAACTCTGTGAAAACAGGATGTATTTTATTTTTGTTATGTATCTTCAGCATCTAACACAATGGCTGGCATGTAATAGAGCCTTAATAAATGCTTATTGATTGATTGATTGATTGATTGGGGGAATTTGGCAAGAAATGCTTAACCACTTCAGTTGTTGAGGAGTGATCAAAGAAATTGGGTCAGTTGCTGGCCATGCTATAGTTCTTTGTGATTCCAAGAAATGGGCCTACCACCATCTTTCTTGGACTCTTTTTATTAGCATCTTATTAGGTGCCCCTGAACCACTTACTAGCCACATAACTGTTGGCAAAATATGTAACCTCTCAGAGCCTCTTTCTCCTCACTTGTAAAATGGAGATGAATAAAATGGGCAGGACCAACTTCACAGGGTTGTAGAAAATACTTTGCAAGCCCCCAAACCCAAATAAATGCCTATCATTGTTATTTATAATTATTAATACTTTTCTACTATGACCAGCATTTCCATTTATAATGGCCATCTGAGAGGTCAAGAGAAGAAAGACAGGAGTTTACCCCAGAACTCCACAGAATAGCACAGTGAGTTTAGGGGCAAAGTTAGGGCTTAGTTTTCTGCATTTTAAACCATTCCCTCTTCTTTTTCTTTCTTTTAAAATATTTAATATTTCTATGTCCCTAGTTACATGTAAAACATTTTTTACATTTGTTTTTAAAACTTTGAGTTCCAGGTTCTCTCTCTCTTCCTCCCCACCCCCACCTCCACCCCCCATTAAGAAGGCACATAAAGTATTCCCTTTCCTCCTTCAGGTCACACTGTTTTCCAGACACAAGTTAATTTTGTCACAACACTCCATTCCCTAGATCCCTAGCAGCTGAGTCATTCTGCTAAGAAGGAATTATCTTCAACCAAAGTCTTTTATCAACTTCCTCTCATTTCCCCAGTCCCTCAGTATAACAAATGAACAGGCTTTGAACTTAGTTTTAAAATAGGCTACAAAGGATCTGATTTTAAGGCTGCACCTGGGTTAAGGAAGAGAATTAAACTACAATTTAGGGCAGGCTCAAGGGAAGAGGGCAGCTCTATGACCACCTGGTTCTTATGTGGAGAAGAGACATTTAAACAAGCACGCCAAAGTGGAGGAGAAAATGGGAGGGTCTTGTGGCCCTTCAATAAACCAAGGGGAAGAAGCCGTTTCTTAGGGATACCTCTTAACTTTAGAAAGACGGAGTTGTTAAGTTTGCTGCCCGTTGCTGGGGCCTGGGTTGACCTAATAAAGAACCAATGCTCCGAGTACCTGTGGGCCCAGCCCTGGGATCACAGCCTTGTCCTGGAGGAGCTCATGTTCTAACTGGAGGACAAGACTTCAGAAGCTCTTTCCCATCCACCACCTGGAAATCACTTACTTCCCAAATGGCCGGCCCTGGGCCACGGGTCTGGCAGCATAAAAGTAGTGCTTGAACTCGTCCATCCACACCTCGGCTGTACGCTTGGTATTCCTGAAAAACAAAGGAAGGGACTGGGGATCAATGAGGGGCTGTGGGATTTTTAGTAAAGATTTAAAACTCACCCTACCTCCTCCTTTTATAGGCAATGAAACTAAACCCCCCCCCCTTCCCTGTCTCTCAAAGTAGCCTTGGGCCAAGTTCTAAACCCAATCCCCCTACTGAAGCCCTGTGGGGCACTCCAAGGCTGGGGGATCCGATGCTGTTGGCTGAACAACAGGTGTGAATACTGCCTTGTTCTCTGCTGTATGGGGACTAGACCCTGCAAACTCAAAATAGAAAGCGTAAAGCCTTGAGATAATTTTCCATATAAACACAGGATTTAGATAGTTTAAAATAGCCCTCTCCAGATGTACTTCTTCCCCTTTTTTTGCAGAGGCAGGGGGACTTTGTGTGTAAAATATTCTATATACTGTTAGTATGTTGGTTAATTTTCTGAACTGCTTTTTCTTCTCTCCTTTTATTTTTTGATAGAAGGGGAGGTTGACAGATGAATTGAAGGAAAAAAGGATTCAGAAATGATGACATGATATCAATAATTTTTCTCAAAAGATCTGGGTAAAAAGTATAAGTAACTCTTTTCTTAAAAGATATATGCCAGACTGAACAGGTTCTATCTTTAGAGTCTATCTTCTTTGTTTATGGAAATAGAAATGTGATGAAAGGGGATAACTCATGTTAATAAGCATTATTCAGAGCCTACTACATGACTGATATGTTAAACATACAGATGAAGGCAAAATTGGTCCCTTGTAGCAGCAGGACAACAGTCAAATGTGGGAAATAACATATGAACAAAACCATGTACAAACAAGATTTCATTGCAAACAGTCTTAATTGGAGATATTCCCAAAGGGAAGGCATTAGCATTAAGGGGAATCAGGAAAGGTTTCTTGTAGAATGAAATTTTAAATTGTAATTGTAAAATGAAATTGTAAAATGTAAATTATAAAATGAAATTTTAGCTGATAATTTGAAGAAACCTAGGGAGGCTAGGAGATGGAGATGCAAATGTGGAGGCAGAGCATCTAGAATTGGAGGACATCCGGTCAAGAGGCTGGGGGTCAGGAGATGGAGTGTCTTGTGTGAAAAACAGCAATGATGCAAGGGTCATTGTAACTCAGTGTGTGTTGGGGAAGTCAGGTATAAGAATACTGGAAAGACAGGAAGAATCATGCTCTGAAGAGAGCAAAAAAGCAAAGAGGGGATTTTACATTTGATCCTGGAGGTGATAGGGAGTCACTGGAGTTTATTGAATAGGGGAGTGACCTCTGCTTTAGGAAGATAGATTTGACAGCTGAGTGGAGGATGGACTGGAGTGGAGAAAGAGACCTGAGGCAGAAGGAGCAACTGAAAGGCTTTTGCACTAGCCAGAGGTAAGGTGATGAGGGCCTGAACTAGGATGGCGTCAATGTAAAAGGAAGGAAAGGTATGTATAGGGAAGATGTAAAGGTACAAAAAAAAAAATAGATTTGGCAATATGGGTGAGAGAGTGAGGAATTCAGGATAGCTCCTGGAGTGGGAGGCTGAGTGAAGGGGACAATGGAGGTCACTAGGGAAATTTGGAGGAGATCATGGCTTTGGGTAAAAGATAACAAATTTAGTTTTGGACATGTTGATTTTAAAATATCTCTGGGACATCCAGTTTGAGATGTCTAGTAGACAGAGATTCAAGACTGAAGGCTAGAGTTTGGGATTAGATAAATAGATCTGAAAATCTTTTGCAGAGAGATAATAATTAAATCCATTGGAGCTGATGAGATCACAAAATGAGGTTCATGGCTATACACACCTCTAATACACATACAACATACACATGCATATGCATATGACATACATAACACACAAATGCATAATACAGTACTCAATACATATATGCATACACAGTTATGCACATACATAAATATATATGATAGAGGGAGACCCACAGAGACAGAGACACAGGAGAGAGTATTGGGGGACACCTGCAGATGGCAGGCACAACCTGGATGGTAAAGACCCAGCAAAGGGGACTAAGAAGTTTAGAAGAGATGGAGAAGGACAGGAGGATTATCTGTCCAATTACTGGACAGAATTATCACCAATAGCGAGAAGTGAAAAAAAAGACTACTTCATCTCTTAAGTAGACCGTAGCCCTGGCCTTTCCCCACTGCCTAGTCCCAATTCTTGCTGCCATTTGTTGTACAACACATAAAGCCATTTCAAACAAACAGCTAAACTTGAGACACTGGAAAAGAGTATTTTTAAGACTCATGATCCAAGCTTCAAACAACTGAGCTAAGCACACATGCAACCTACTATCCCCCAAGCAGTTTGTTTTATGGTTAAAGCATTAAATAAACAAGTTCTTCCAAGGGGTCTCTCCTCTCAGGTACCACGTGTCATCTCCTGGCATCCTTTCCTAGGCTGGCTGATCATTCTTTCACATTTCCTTATATATGGGAGCAGGAGGAGGAATTGGCATACTTTTTGCTCCTGATTGTGCACAAGGAAATAATGACCTTCTCCATCTTATGCTACACAGACCACTTTATTTATAGCTCATCTGTGTGTTCAACATGGTATATGCTGTATTAGAACTATTTGTTTTGTTCTATCCCTCAATTAGACTGTAAGGACTATTCAGGGAAATACCTTATCATATCTAAACTCAGTGATAAGTTCTATACACATTAAGCTCTTAAAAAGTTATTGAATCTAGAGCTGAGACGATCTTAATTTTCAATTTGAACCCTCAGTGTTAAGCACAGTGTTTTATACATTGAATAGTTTTATTTATTTATTCATTGAATAGTTTTCCTCATTTATTGAGTCTGTCTGTCTATTTGTCTCTCTCTGTCTCTTCTTCCTTCTCTCTCCCTTCCTTTTTCTTTTTTTCTCTCCCCCTCCCTTTCCTCTCTTTTTCAATAGTTTCAATCTTTTTCCTAATTTTAAAAACTGACTACTTCTATAACACTCCTGCTACTCCCACAGTCACATTGTTTCACATGGCTCATCTCATGTTGTTATAAAAAAAAGAGTGAAAAGTGAGGAACAAAGAGATAACTAAATGTACAAGTGCACTCTGAAGTAAGCCTGAATCCTAGTCTTAATCCTAACCTGTATCCAGTGGATGGGAGAGAAGTAGTTAGATGAGAATAAGAAAGGAAAGAGACTAGAAGACCATGTGAGGAGAGGAAATAACTAGGATGATGATCGAGAAAAAGCAGAATATTTTATTTTTCCATAGGGAAAAGAAAAAAAGGACAAAGGAAAGGCAGAAAAGGATAATGGCAACTTTTAAAGTATAGAGAATAGAGAAATTATTCTACTTGTAGCTATTGATTTCTCTATCCTTTCCACAGTTTTCTTCCCAATGGAAAAAAGAGGTGATTCATTTTAAGGAGCAAAATATTAGGTATTAGGGTTCTTGTTCTCAGTTGTGATCCCTGTTTTCGATGCCCTTCATCAGTGTACTGCAGGATATTGTCCAAAGATAGGAACATGGCATCTTCCAAAATGTCAGAGTACAAAATTGCAAGTGATCTAGCTACTAGCTAGGAACAGAAATACAATGAGGAGACCACTCAGTGACATATAATCTTTTTAAGGCTTAATTCAGGGCATCTTCTTAAAGCCCAGAGAAATAAGTGGGAATTTCAGAATTTTTTATGAGCTGAGAAAAATGTTATGTCATCTAGAGCAATTTTCTCATTTTCCCAATGAGCAACCTAAGACTCAGAGATCTTTTACTCCACCATCTTTATTTCTATTCCTCACTTGCCACTATTCCTCCTATTTCTTTCCTCACTTGCCCAGATCTAGAGACTGGCCAATCAGTTCAGTCATCAAATATATGATCAATCTGGGAGGTGGAAAGTCTCCAGTCAATCAATCAACAAGCAGTTATTAAGTGGGTCAAGTACTGTGTTAAGTCATAGAGAAGATCCTTTGCTGACCCCTTCCCATGAAGCATCCCCTCAAGAAGAGAACTTACTTTATATAGGTATTGAGGTTGCCTTCTGGAAAAGTATAGGGATGCTTCTTCCGGAACACATGCCCTACCCGGCTACAGGGGAGAATTTCCAGGCTGCCTCCACACATCCACACTCGGAAGGAAATTTCTGCAAGAAAGTCACATCCCCTTTTTATTTTGTTTTCTCCAGAATGAAGAATGATAAAGGAAGAGGAGCTTAGTCATGATCCTTATCAAGTTGCCCTTTTGCTTATTCATGTGCATTGTGGCCTTTCCCCCCTGAACCATTAATAATAACAACAGTTGACATTTATGTAGGACTAAAAGGTTTGTTAAGTACTTTACATGGATTATCTGATTTGATTCTCACAACCCTGTGAATTGGGTACTACGGGTATATAACCTCCATTTTACAGATGGGGGAACTGAGAATTAAAAAAATTAAATGATTTACCTGTGGCCATATAGAAAAGAAGGAAAGAAACAAACTTTTCTTAAGCTCCTATTATGTTCTAAACATTGTGCTAAATGTTTTACAAATATTATCTCATTTGATTTTCACAATCCTGGGAGTAGGTGCTATTATCATCCTCACTTTAAAAAAAAGAAATTTACATATAATTCTCATTTTAAAGTTAAAGAAACTGAGACAGACAGAAGTTAAGTGACTTATCCAGAGTCATGTAGTAAGTAGGGTTTCTAAGGCTGGATTTGAACTGAGGTCTTCTAGGCCCAGAACTCTGCCTGTAAGTACCTGGTTGTCTCTAACATGCCAAAAAATCACAAATATCCCACTTCTTTAATAAAACCCCCTAATATTCCTCTCTCTGATCATAAACTCCAATCATTCCATTTTTTTCCTTATGCCCTCTCTCTCCTACATCTATTCCTTGCCCACATGGCCTTTTCTAATTCTTCTATTTCTTAGCACTTTGTCAGATCATTATCCCTTCTCAGACTTTATTTTCTTTCTTTTCAATTGCCACCCTACTGTTGGCCAGTTCAACTCCATGCTCTTCTATTCTCAAATATTTTGCCTCCTTTTTCTCTTACTAGTCAATTCTTGACAAATTCAGCTTTGGATTAACCTACCATCCATCTCTTCCACTCTTATCTGAGTGTTGATGAACAGAGCCAGAGGACATCATACAAGAATACTGAATGGGCGCATTAAGTGTTAATGCTTTTCAGTTTCAGCTGAGTCCTTGCTACAATAAGGCACTCTTTTTATTTCTTCCTCATTGATTCCCAATGTTATTTCCTATTAGAGCTATTCCAGACCATTCTTTTCTCAAGCCTCCAAGATCTTCCTTCCCTTCCAGCTCTCTGTTGAGGACCTTGCCTCTTACTTTACTGAGAAAACTGGTGCCATTTGATGTGACTTCCCTCTTATCACATGATTCCATGACCCCTCGCACCATTCATTCTTCATTGGACATCATTCTCCAACCACTTTTCCTTTCCATTAGTCTTTGGAAATGAAGTGGCCCTCCTCCTTTTCAAAGCTGCCCTGTCTTACATGTATTCTAGATCCCATCCCTTTCTATCTTCATCAGACAGAAACTTCAGTCATCTTCCCTCCTTCCTTTCTCTTTCCTCTTCTTTCTCTCTCCCCTTTTTCTTTTCTTCCCTTCAACTTCTCCCTATCTTCTTGCATCCTTTCCTCCTGCATTCAAACATACTCATGTCTCCCCCATCCTAAACAATAACCACAGCCACCACCACCAATATGAAAACCATAACAACTGTCTTGGGACCTTAACATCCCCTCAAAACATCATCCTATATCTTCCCTACCTTTCTCAGTCAATGGCCTAAAATATGTCTGCACTATATTTGTTGCCTTTACTTTCTTGCCTCTTATTTACTTTTCAACTCTTATAACTTGGCTTCCAACCTCATCATTTAAATGAAACTGTTCTCTCATTACTCAGCAATCTCTTAATTGGTAATTTTTTTAAAAAAGCAATTCAGTGCTTTATTCTGAGCGATTGTTTAATGAATTTGCCTTCAGCACAAGCAATACAGTGAAAGTGGTCTTGTCTCACTCATTCTTAATGACTCTGCTACATTTTAAACTTTTCAGCTTAGATTCACCATTTCCTGATGCTCTTCTGTCATCCTAAGGCCTTTCCTACTTTATCTCCACCTAGAGTTTAGAATAGAAATCAAATAATCAGCACTACTATTTCTGGAAAGGATAGGTCAATCAGCTGTTTTATGGCTGCCATGCAAAACCACACTCACTATTCCTATGATTTTCCAGACCAAATCACTCCTTCTTAGCCAACACTTTCTTATCTGTGTTGTCTTTTCTAATTAAGAATTCAATTTTTCTGAGGATAAGAACTGTCTTTATTTTTGAATTTTTATCTTCAGTATTCTTGGAAAATAGTAATTTCTTAATAAATAAATGTTTATTTATTCATTCATTTATTACCTCCCTCTTCTCTTGACTATTCTCTCTTCTCTCAATTTTCATGATCCTTTTCTTTCCCGGTTCTTCTATCTGACTAATCATACCCTTTCATTCTCCTTTGTTAATTTATCAATCGCATCATGGCTCCTAATTGTAGATATTTGTCTCTGTCCTAGACCTTCTTTCCCCTGTACTTTCTTGGTGACTTCATCATTTCCAGTGAGTATAACTAGCATCTCTATTCAGAAGACTTACAGATCTTTATTTCAGTCTTTCCCTTGAACTTCAATTTCACCAACTGCCTATTTGATATTTCAAACTGAATGTTCCAGATATCTTAAACTAAACATATCCAAAACAGAACCCATTATTTCTCCCCTCAAACCCTGCCTTCTTCAAAACTTCCCTATTTTTGTAGAAAATATTGTCATTCTTCCAGTCTCTTAATATTATCCTGCCACTCATCCCACATACCCTATCACCTGCCAAATCTTGCTTCTACCTTCCCATATTTACTTTTTGATACTATCTCCCTATTCTCATAGCAATTATTTTAGGGCCAAGCCCTTAGGTGTCAATTAGACCACATCATTTCCCTACTCAGTAAATGCCATTGCCTTCCTATTGTCTTTTGTATACAATGCAAACTCCTCTGTTTAATTTTTTCACAGCCTGGACCCAACCCATCTTTTCAATCTCTTTGTACATGATATTCCTGCACTTTGAGTTTCAGCCAGTCCAACCTATTCACTATCCCTCACACATGACACTCCATTTCTTATTTCTGTGACTGCTCATTTTCCATGCCTGAATGTACTGCTTCCCTACCATATAGAATTCTTTTCTTCATTCAAAATGCAGTTCAAGTACTACCTTCTAAATAAAGGGTCATCAACCCCTTTGGCAGTTTGCTACAACCCACAGAATCCTTAGAATAATACTTTTAAATGCCTAAAATAAAATGTATCAGATTACAAAAGAAATTAATACAGTAATTAAAATTAAAACACACATAAGTTCACAGATCTCAATAGTTATAATATAACTCTTATTTACTATTCTTTATTAACTATAAGATCTATTCTCTTATATTTATTCTGTTATCCAGTTAGAAATGTATTTTTTACCTTCATATTAGAACATAAGCTTTTTATGACTAGGGATTGTTTCATTCTTTGTATTTATATTTCTATTACCTAATAGCATATAGCACATTGTTGGCAATTAATACTTATTGATTTGTAGATAACATAGTTATTGAATGTGGCTGATTGTTACCAATATTGTACCACCTATATCCCTGACATAAACAAAGCAATTGTAGCTAAAAATCAATATGAGACATGATAGTAAGTTCAAATGTTGATGAAATTATCCCTTTGCTTCTTCAGTCAATGATTATCTTTTGTGGCTTATGTATATCTTTATTGTAATAATTATTAACTTGATTCAGGCAGTTATTCTTTGATGAATTATTGGAACGTCTGGAGCACTTTGATGGTTTATGAGGACAGAGGGACAAATGATTTCAAATCCAGACTGTCGTGGAAAATCTGGGCCATATGGTCACCACCATCTTTCTGTTGAAGCATGCTCCCCTGCCTGATGCTTCCAGGCCATTCTGAGAGTCACCTTGATCACCATCTAAGAGGGAATCAGGATTTGGCAGCTTAATGACTATAGCAGGGACTTGAAGCCCCAAAGCTTTTATCCAGGGGACTTCCCACCTGACATTTGTGTACCCAGCCGCATATTCTTCCTAGCTGGCTGCTGCTGAAAGAGGCTCCAGAGAGGCTGGCAAGGTTTAATTAGCAGAGCCAGCTGTGTCCAAGTTGGCGGGGGTATGAATCTTTCAGCTTTTCCCTTTCTGCCACAGGCAAATGTGGCTATCTTTGAGAATCTTGCTTAAAGGAATGAGTAAGGCAGTAATTCCCAGCCCTAGAGAAGACTTTCCCTTGCCTTGGGTCATCTGAGAGTTCTCCTATACCCACTGGCACAGGACAGTCCCCTCACATGATGGGACACCTTTCCACATGGAAGCTGGTGATTGGGGTGGGGGTGCAGAGAGAAATCCCCCTGTCACTGATTTCAGCACATCTCCTCCTGATGGATATGAACAATTGCACTGGGTCTTTGTTAAGAGAACAAGAAAAGTTTTGACAGGTTTTTAGTAACTGAAGATGCTCTCAAGATAGTTGGTTGTTTGACTGGCTGCGAGTACAAAGGATGGACTTTTGTCAAAGGAGAATCAGGCCCATAAAAGACAGGCTTTTGGAGGTTTCTTTTCCACTTTTCTCTATTCACAGGACAGACTAGGGTGTAGTAGAGCAGCCTTCAGTTCCAATTGGTATACATGCTAAGGATCCTTCTTTCCAGGAACTAGAATTAACTATCTTGAAGAAATGCATGAGGGTTTCATGAGCTTGCCCACAAGGCCTTAGAGGCCATGATAGTGGTCTTTTCAGACTATGAGATGAAAACATCTGATAGATACAAACTATCCAGAAGGGTCTAGAGGGTAATTCATGGGCAATGCGCCACAACATGCTATATGTAAGAAGGAAAATTTTTATACTCTAGGCATTATAATTCTAGAACCTACTTGTATTTATCTCTTTTATCTGCATTTATTCACTTTATATTTTTAAGTATAGATTTATAAGTGTGTGTACAATATATATAAAGCAAATATACAAAATTAAATATTTTATATTAAATTATCATATTTATATTAAACTTATATATAAAATATAAAGTGAATACATATAAAATATATTTATATTATGCAATACATGTACTTTAGCTCTGCATGTACATACATGTATATACACATTTATAGCATATGTATATACACATGCATGTATTTATTGATTTGTTTTACATATTTACTTCATAAGTAAACATATACACAAATATATGTATACACATATATGTATAAATATCTAAAAACATATATGTACTTATAAAGTGAATAAATAAATAATAGGTAGCTTCTAGAATTACAATGCCTAGAGAATCACATGGCATATTACATTGTCCATGAACTAACCACTGGACCCATGTGAGCAAATCTGTAACTTTCCCCCATGTGTTTCCGCACTGCACTGCACTGCACTGACTCATAGAACTTGGTCTGGACCTTTTTTCTTTGCATTTATATCATTGTTTCCTGAATCATAATTACTGATGTACAAAGCCTTCTCTCTAATAGAATGTAAGATTCTTGAAAATAGGATCTGTATTGTGACCAGCTTTGGATACCCAGTTGCAATCAAAACATGTTGAATATATTTTGGGTTTTAAAACCTTTGTTGATGAACTGAATCAAAAGGCTTATAAGCCAACTTTTCCTACAAAGTCTACCAAAACCAAAACAGACTTCCTGAATTAACCCTATCTCCCAGTTACTGGGAAGGCATGTAAGTGAATAGTCCCAAAAGAAACAGAATTCACAACCCAAGAAATGAAGCAGGGAATCCCAAGACATTGGAAATGAAGTTCCTTAGACCATCAAGACCTGGGGTCCCTTGTTGCTTTTTTTTTTTTTTTATAGCTACCATCATCTCATATATTCTACTCATTTTCCCAAATACTTTACCCTTAGTAATAGTTGGACATACTTACTGGTTTCCTTCAGTGCTCAGATATAATTAATGTAATAATTGTTACAGATGTCTCATTTTCCCTTTAATATAATAAGATACTTTGAACAGCTGAGGGCTTAGCAACATCAGCACGATGGACAGCGATTTGAATTCAGCCTTGCCTTCATTTACTAGCTTTTACTCATATTTCTATTTTTATTCTCACCCAATGGTCTTTTTCTTGCTTTTTTAACTCAGGTTAATGGATTTTCAGTGTATACTTATTTGAAACATAATGCTGGTTTCCTACTTTTCTATTATATCTACTTCTTTTGGAAGAAAAACAAAGCATACCTCCCATTATAATTTTCCAGGAATAAATCCAATCTCACCAAATTTTGCCAACGAGATTGTATTTATACACTTATGTTAAAATTTCAAGTTACCTTTGCTTAGTGATCAAATTTTGTATTTTGGTATATAGAGAAGTGAGGCCATCAGTGTTTTTCTTATACCTAACTTGCTTCTATTTTCTCCTGCGAATTACAGAGGCACTTTTCAACTGCTAATATCTCTATCTCCATCTATCTAAACAAAACATATATTTACATAGTATATATAATTTATATACAACTATATGAAATATGTATATTTATATGTGTATATATGACATATGGCACACACACACACACACACACATATATATATATATATATATATATTATACCATACCTGCTACCCCTGATCTGTATGAGTTTAATGAAAATACCAACTTTCTCTGATTAGCTGAGCTAGAAGTGATTTCTCCATCTTTGGAATAAATGTTTGTATAACTTATATTCTACTTCCTATATGTTTCTCATATGCTATTCTCTTCAATCGTGGTTATCTGTGTGCCTGTCTCATCTGTCCTATTAAACTGTAAGTTTTTCAAGGTTGAAATTGCATCTTATACATCATTTTATTTCCTACAACCCAGAACTTCTAATATTACAGGGACCAAATTTAATATCTGCTGCTGAATGAATGAGTGAGGAAAGATGGGAAGGAAATGGGCATTTATACATTTGTTGGCCTGCACAAAAAATGTGTTGAGTATTCTAATTATATTGTTTTATGAGACTGGTATGATGCTACTATCTGCATTTCCATCAACACTTCTTTCTCAGAAAGTGTTTTTTAGTTATGTTTAGGGTAGAAAAGGTGGAAATGCATTGGATATGCTTATATGTGTACATGTTATCTCCCCAAGAGAACGTAAGGTCCAATAGGTCAGGGACTCTTTCATTTTGTCTTTATATCCCCAGCACAGTGTCTAGTACATAACAGGTGATTAGTGAGTGCTTGCTTATTGATGCAATCAATCATCCAACAGTATTTATTAATATTTTACTATGTCCCAGGAACTAGGTTCAGAGTCTGGGGAGTATAAGTATAATAAATGAAACAACCTCTGCTTGCAAAGACTTTAGGAGTTTACATTTTAACATCAGAGATGATAAGTAGACCTCCACATGTGAATAAAACATTTTGTGTGTATATACACATACACGTATATGTATATATATACACAATTATGTATATATATACAATATGTATATAAATACATATATTCATACAATAAAGACATATTTTGCATATAAATATATAGAGAATATTAGGAAATGAGCATAAAGTAATTAAATTCAAGAAAGTTTGAGGAGGGCACTAGCAATGGATGGGGAGAATCAGAAAAGACTTTCCATATGAGTTGTATTTCTAAGAAAAAGAGTGTTTCCATGAGGTGGAGATGAAGAGGAAGTGCATTCAAGACATGACTGAAAAGTATGGAGACAAGAGAAGGGATGGAACATGTGAAAAAGAGAGAGAGAAAAGGCTAGTTTGGCTGGGACAGAGAGTAGTGTCCGATAAATTATTCCAGGTTGGAAAGGCTTCATAAACTAAGCAGAAGAGTTTGCACTTCATCTTTGGGTTGGTCAATGGGACAACACTGAAATTTATTGAATTTGCTAATATATTCACTTCAGATTTGTTGATTGACCATTCTGCTACTTCCAAGATCACCTTCCTTCCCCTCTTTAATTTTGCTTCTGATCCTTTGGGACATGTTTTATATTAAAGTGTATAATAATAACAATAATAGTGGTGATGGTGATAACTCACACTCATATATCACTTTAAGATTCACAATATGCTTTTAATATAGTTATTTCATTTGACTCTCACAATAATCTTGTAAGGTAGAAGCTAATATTATATCCATTTTATAGATAAGGAAAGTGAGGCTCATATCAGGGTTTTGCTTGGGGTCAAAAAGTTAATAAATGTCTGAGGTAGCATTCTAATTCAAGAGTTCCTGAGTATACCACTTAACCTTTAGACTCATTTTATGTAGACTAGGTCTATATTTCTTGGGATAAATGGAGACATGACAGGAGTGTTTGTTATGAAGCTAGGGAAAGGAATCATTGCTTTAAAGCAATTTGCAAATTTCTGGGAAAAGAAAGAAAACAGTATGTCAAGAAGACTTTTTATGAATAGAGAGGGAAAGAATTTTATTAGTTTTAGGTTTTGTCCTTTCTGGAAGCATGGGACTGCTAAGCTTTTAGGAAATGTACCTAGCTCTATTTCTGAAAATTAACTAACTGGATAGCCTCACAGAACTTAATGCTATGATTTAGAAAAGGTTAAGGCCTCGGTTCCTATAAAACTGCTGAGTAGAGAATGATTGGACATGCCCAGAAGCCAGCTAGGATAATAAACTTTCTTGTGCATATGTTTTGTGGTTGTTTTTTTTCCCCCTGGACATCATTCAGTGTCACCTTCTGGAAGCTCTGATAAATTGTAGGGCTGGATGTATCCCACGGCCATGCTGTCACCTTTGAAAGGCACTCTGTAAGATTCGCCCTGGGGCGGTGGGAGTTGATGCAATGACCACTGGGCCGGCAGTCAGCTGAGATGAGCAGCAGCTGGTTTCCCAGGTAGGGCTCACAATCTTAGCTCTCAGCTCTGGCTGCATCTGCCGAATCATCACTTTCACTCCATTGCTTCTGTTAGGCGGGCAGAGGAGGGATCAGAAAAGACTTTTTATGGGGAGTTAGCATGGGGGTTCTTGCTGCATCAGCAGCAGCATAATCTCCCTTGTGATAAATTCCATGCAGACCCAAAGCCACTCTGAATTCCAAGCAGGGAGATGTGTAATTGTTCTTCCATCAGGCACATGGTTTTATCTGCTTATTTTCTTTAAACCTCAGATAAACATCTGAGAGCTAAGTTGTCTGTTTCACAGACACCCTCTCCCCAAACTAAATCCCAACTCATCCCCGGCTTATCCCTAACATCTCCTCATTGAAAACCTCCACTTATTTTTGCTAGGCCAGGGCAGCTTCTCCCAGAAGCATCAGCCACCTGATTAGCCAGAAAATCAGGGCCAGAAAATTGGAAGGATCTCAGGGGCTATATAGATCAATCTCCTCATATTACAGATAGGGAGACTGAGGCTCAATGAGGCTAAGCAACTTGCTGAAGTCAATTGAGAATATGAGAAGAATTTCAATGCAAGTCTCCTTTGATCCCCAGGCCAGTGGGGAGAAGTCAAGGATCTGATCCTAAGAATAAAAATGCCACTTCTATTTGTATACTACCTTCCACCTGTGCATTTATTTCATAGGCCGGGTCCTGGGCTGATATAGAGTTTATATTCACGTTCAGATTTCCAGTAATTCTTCATGATGAGGGCAACTGATGTAGTAAAATTGGCTGGATCTAAGGTTATAAGAACTGGACTCGAATTCTAACTCTTCCATTTGCTCTTTGGTCCTCAATTACCTCATCTGCAAAATGGAATGGGGTTGGGATAGATAGCTTCAAAGGTCCCTTCTGGCTCCTAATTTATGAGCTTGTGAACAAAAATAGTAACCCCACATCTGACATTTCTCTCTTAGTACAAGTAGCCTGATGTCTGAGAATGTAAGACTTTGGGAAATCCCAAAAGCAATCAATAAGCATTTGCTGAGTTTATGATGTGTTCAGACTGTATTGGGCATGAATGATACAAAAAATGAAACAGGTTCTGCCAACAGGAAGCATATAACCTAACCTACCTGGTAGGTAGCTTATATACAGAATATAGAATAAATATATCCTTTCTGATTCTGTAAGATCATGGCATTTTGGTATTTCAAAGGGATATTAGAGAGCTCATCTAGCCCAATCTCATTTTATAGATGAGATAAGACCTAGAGAGATTAAATGATTTGTCCTAGATCAGGCAGGTAGCAAAGGGCAGAGCTGAGATTTGACTGCAAATTCACTGTTCCATCTTGTACTATGCTCCAGATCCACCATGGATAAAAAACTGTGCTGGGATCCAGAAGGATCTTAGTTTAAATCCAGCCTCGGACACCTACTAATTGTATTACCCTGGACAAGTCACTTAACCCTGTTTGCCTCAGATTCCTCATCTGTAAAATGAGCTGGAGAAGGAAATGGCAAACTGTGACCTCAAATGAGGTCACAAAGAGTCTGAGATGACTGACATATCAATTCCATAAGTTGGAGTGATCCATCTATCATAACAGTTGTCCATGAAAAACTTAGTGATATTTTAAATGGCATTCTTTTTTTATAGCACAAGATACAATAATAGCACCAGCTTCTTTGTCCAGGTCTCCAAATTCTTTACTGGAAGAATGCTAGTTTATTGTGGGCAGGAAACTGTACATATTCATCCATCACTCTACATAGTTTATATGACATATAATGGTGTGTCACACAAACACATGGGAGAGGAGACTGTCTTCCCTGCTCTGGAAAGCATCTTCATTCTCATACTATACCAACTGTGTTTCACATAAGGTCAAGAACTAAGCAGAAACTGTGGGGTTCTGAAATAAGGTAGCCCACCATTTCACCAAATAAGGGCCTTCACCTGATGGAGCACGGAAGGTTTAATTCTGGCCCTCCGCCAGCCCACCTTCCCACTCACCCAGAGGCCTGGTCAGCTGTAGAGCTTTTGCTCCTGCAGTCTTCAGTTAACCTCCGTAGTCTATATAGCAGGATAGGCTTATTTATTCATACTGCCCACGGCCAACACGTTCCTCCTGCCACTCACCTAGCTTCCACTGCCTGCAGGGGGCGGGAAATACCATTATTCTCACTAGGGGCATCTCCCTGGACCTGGACCCTGTCCCAGACATTTCTGAGCTGCTTTGGTCCCACCCTTAGCCTCTTTCATCTGTAAAATGTGCACAATAAGAGCAAGATTGTTGCAGAATCAGAGAACATAAAAATACCTAAAGCACTGTCCAAACCTCAAAGTACTATACACATGATAGCTGCTGTCGCCCTCATTGCTATTACCAGCATTATTGGAGTGTCATCGAAGGAAGTCCTCCCACAATTAGAAGCATGGACAGACTTCTCTGGCCTGTCCCCTCCTCAGGCCAGCAAACAGTGCAGCTCACCCCCGAGTGGGGGGACTTCTATCCTATTCTATTCTATTCAAATGGGGATGGAGGAGATGCAGCAAGAAAGCAAGAGTGAAAACTGCAGGGCCGTTGTTGGATGGAGAGGAGGGGGAGGAGTTCTTGTAGCCAGAAAGAAGGAAGAAAACAAGATTTCTTAAGCACCTACCATGCACCAGGTGCTGTGTTAAGTGCTCTACAAATATTATTTTATTTGATTCTTACAACAACCCTAGGTTGTTGGACTGTTATTACCCCCATTTTACAGTTGAGGCAAATGAGGCAAACAAAGATTAAATGGCTGCTTTTATAATATAAGAATCTGGATTTGAACTCAGGTCTTCCTAACTCCAAGTTCGGTGATCCAAGCTCTAGTAGAACTCCATGGTGTGCAAAATAGCTAAGGAATCAACCAGTTACAACAATGAAGGGGTTGGTCCTGACCTGTCACTGGCTTAAGAATAATAGGTAGATGAAATCTAACTTGGAGGATGACCAGTAAAGAAGAGAACTTAAAACTGTGATAAATTAGGGCCCCCTAAAGAATCTCCAGGAAGCAAATACAGGACAACTTTCTAGGGAAATAATCAAACCATGTTGGAGTCCACACATGGATTTTGTCTTCTCTGAGAGAACCTAAGCTCCTTGAAGGCAGGAGCTATTTCACAATTTATCTTTGTATGCTCAGTGTCTAGCACTCAGAATAGGAACTTAGTAAATGCTTGCTCAGATTGTGGAATGAAGTGCATCTTTTTATCTTTTTAATTTATTTATTATCTTTTTTATTAAAGCTTTTTCTTTTCAGAACATATGCATAGATAATTTTTGACATTTCATTCTTGCAAAACCTTGTGTTCCACATTTTTTCCTTCCCTTCCCCCAATCTTCTCCCCTAGATAGCAAGTAATTCAATATATGTTAAACATGTGTAATTCTTCTATAAATATTTCCACAATTATCAAATTCATTTTAGAAGAATATCTCTGGCCACTGTTATCATTCATAGGTTAGCAACTAAGTTTACTATAACTGCTGTTTGGGGACACTAAGCTATGGGATCCTTTTCTGGAATACACACGTCACAGGAATGATTGATTTCAGGTGTGAGACATAGTTCTGTGAATCCTTGTTATTTGACACGAACTTTCTTGAAGAGCCTTTAATGTGGTACAGAGCATCTCTGGATAGAACCATCTATCAGATATTAATTAGCTTTTTCCTCCTGCTGGGAACAGATACGTGTCTATGGGTCCCTTCTGTTTAGGGTGGAGCAGAGTTATGTTTGTCATGGCTGAACCAACTAGATAATATTTAAATGGAGTCAGGTGGCAGAAAAATACGAAATCATTTCCCTGGGGAAATATTAGTGGGGAAATATTCCAGCTTCTCCAACAAGGTATCTCCTTGATGACTGGCAGACAGGAGCAAGTATTATAGAGTAATTAAACGGACTGAAGGAGTTCTCTGGGCTGTTGGAAGATTTCCAGTTTTGAGGGAATCTGATTGGATTACTCTAGGGTGCTGGGTCCCTTCCAAATATTGCTGCCAAGCCTTAAATTCTGCCTTCATGGCTAGCATCTCTCTTGACCAAATTATATAGCTACAGCTGGCTACAGATAATTTCTGTGAAAAACATGTACAGTACAGGACTTTGGAGGGAGAGTCGGCTTGGGAGAGGACAGCCCTTATGGTTGCATAATAACAGACATTTCTGGGATACTTTAAGTAAAAAAATCTTTTCATCATTATCTCATATATCTCCTGTGTGAGGAGAATTTGAGCCAGCATTGTCTACATTTTACAAATAAGAAAAGTTAAGTAACTTGCCCATGATCCCACAGTTAGTAAATGGTAGAAATGGGATTTAAATCCAGATCTCTTCTACCTTGAAGTCCAATGTTCTGTCTACTACTTTAGGCAGGCTTTCTTGGTATAAAAAGGTCTTTTGTTTTGTGTGTGTATGTATTTCAGTAAATTAGTGCTGGAGTGACACTGAATGGTGTCCTTACCCTCACCACCACCCCAGTATCACCAGTTTTTCTTGCTTAAACTTGCATCTTTGTCTCAGTGAAGAGGCAGCTCTGGCTAAAATGCTTGAAGAGGGTTTTCCCACAGTGACAAGCTGCCTTCAAACATATAAAAATATCTTTAGAACATACATTTTCTGAATATGAAGTTATTTCAGAGGTTGCCGATTAATCAATCAACATGCATTCATTAAGCACCTATTATGTTCCAGGTTCTCTAGCTCAGTGTCCCCATAAAATAATATATAATTTAAAAGGAATCCATTCTTTAGCATTTCCTAATAAGTAGTCAGTTATCTAACTCCTTTTGAAGATTTTTATCGTTGGAAAACTTACTGCTTCCTGAAGCAACTCACTATCATCAAGGATAAATGGGACCACATACGACTGATAGTATTTTGCACATTTTTCTGTTTCATGTCCTGCCGTGGCCAAAATAGTTTTCGTCACCTGATGACCAACTCTCCAGTGTCAAGCCTCACCATACTTGGTCAAGCTGTGCTCAGGCATTTTTTATTTATATACATATAATAAAAATATTTATATTTATATATAAAAATATAAATCGGACACCTTCCATCTCTTTAAGACTGGTCACAGCTTGTGATCCACTTGCCATAGGCAGGCAGAGAGGCAGGAAGGAAACAATGATTTATTAAGGGCTTACCAGATACGAGGCACTGGGATAAGTGCCTTAAAAGCATTATTTCTTGGGGGGGCGGAGCCAAGATGGTGAACTGCAGACATCTTTCTTTGTGAACTCCTGAGACCTTCCCTCAGACCCAGACAAAGTGAGCCTTCGAACTGGTTTTGGAGTGAGGGCTCTGCCAAACATTTTGACTACAACACACTTCTATCAAAAATCTACCTTGAAAGAACTCCGGAGAAGGTTAGCCTCAGGGGAAATCGGCTGCTGGTCACGATCAGACTCCAGCCGGGGCGGAAGTAAGGGCTACGATAGAGGGGCGGATTTTGTGCACCCAGGAAGCCCCTGGGAGACGCCTGGGCCACTTTGCTCTGCTTGCGGGCAGGTGCTTTGGCAGATCTGCCTTTGGTAAAGGGTGGATCGAGAGCAGCTGAAAACGTGGTCCTAGTGCGAATCTAGCCTGACCAGCCTCAGACCAGAAGTCAACTGGGCAAACTGGCCCAGGGCAAATACAAATTGTTGTAGTATTTTTTGCTGGTGACCCATATCCCAACTTTAAATCATGAGCAAGAAGCAGAAGAGAGCTCTCACCATAGAAAGCTTTTACGGAGAAAAAATAGAACAGTCCCCAGATCCTGACATTATGAAAACAATCCCAGATGAAGCCACAAAGGCAGACTTAAGTTGGTCTCCCTTTCAGAAGGCTTACCTGGAAGATTGCATTAAGAATCTCAAAAGAGAGCTAGAAAAAGAATGGGGAAATAAATTGAGATCAGGGCAAAAGAAATATCAAAAACTGGAAAATAGGACTGGTGAATTGGAAAAAGAAAACAGTTCACTGAAAAACAAAATTGGTGAAGTGGAAAAAATCACCAATTCACTGGAAAATAAAAATGGTGAACTGAAAAACAAAATTGGTGAATTGGAAAAAGACAACAATTCACTGAAAAATAAAACTGGCAAAATGGAAAAAGAATACATTGAATCAAGAAATTCAACTGGCCAGCTACAAAAGGAGCTAAAAAAGATAACTGAAGAAAATAATACTTTAAAAATTAAAATTGAATAAATAGAAGTAAATGACTCAATAAGACTTCAAGAATCAGTCAAACAAAAACAAAAAAAGAAAAAAAATAGAAGAAAATATGAAATATCTCCTAGGAAAAACAACTGACTTGGAAAACAGATCCAGGAGAGACAATTTAAGGATTATCGGACTCCCTGAAAGCCACGATGAAAAAAAGAACCTGGATGCTATCTTCCAGGAAATCATGAAAGAGATTTACCCTGATGTTTTAGAATCAGAAGGCAAAATTGGCATTGAAAGAATTCACCGATCACCTCCAGAAAGAGACCCCAAAATTAAAACCCCAAGGAATATTGTGGCCAAATTTCAGGACTATCGCACCAAGGAAAAGATATTGCAAGCAGCTAGAAAGAAACAGTTTAAATACCGAGAAACTGTAATTAGAATTACACAGGATCTGTCAGCTTCCACATTGAAGGATCGAAGGGCCTGGAACCAGATATTCCGAAAGGCAAAAGAACTTGGATTACAGCCAAGAATAAGTTATCCAGCTAGAATGAGCATCATCTTCCAGGAAAGAAGATGGTCATTCAATGATACAGGAGAATTTCACCTATTTCTAATGAAAAGACTAGATCTGAACAAAAAATTTGACCTCCAAATAGAGAACTCAAGAGAAGCATAAAAAGGCAAAAAGGAAAACTCTTGAGAACTATATTTCTACTATAAGTATCCTTAAAGAATGGCAGTATAATTTGATTTTTCTTTGATAATAATGGAAAAGAAATTAGAGGTGGAAGGGATACCATACTGAAAAAGAAAAAGGGGGGAGAGGGGAAAGGAGGAAAAATAAAGTAAAAATAAAGGAGGTAAAATAAGGCAAAATCTCATAAAGAGAAATAGAAGATCTAATATAATTGAGGGAAAGAAGGGAGGGCTATGAGTATTGTGTAAACCTTACTCTCATTAGATTGGACTCTAAGAAAGTATATCAGACACATTTGGCTTCAAAGAAAGGCCTGACCCTCCTTGTGGGAATGTAGGAGGGAGGGGAGAAAAGGAAAGGGATAAACTAATAGAAAGATTAGGGGAAAGGTATAAAGGGGAGGGAGGGACTCTAAAGTGAGGAGGACTATTGGTGGGAGGTGGTCATCAAGAGCAAGGTACTGGGGAAGGAGGAAGGGAGAGAGGGGAAAGGGAAGAGAAAATCATAACTCTGGGTAAATAAGATGGCAGGGAATACAGATATAGTTATTTTAACTGTGAATGTGAATGGGATGAACTCTCCCATAAAACGGAAGCAGGTAGCGGACTGGATTAAAAGCCAAAATCCTACAATATGTTGTTTACAAGAAACACATCTAAAGCATAGAGATACATACAGAGTGAAGGTAAAGGGCTGGAGCAGAATCTTCTATGCTTCAGGTGAACAAAGAAAGGCAGGGGTAGCAATCCTTATCTCGGATCAAGTAAAAACAAAAATAGATCTAATTAAAAGAGATAATGAAGGAAACTATATTTTACTAAAGGGTTCCATAGACAATGAAGCAGTATCAATACTTAACATATATGCACCAAGTGGTATAGCATCCAAATTCCTAGAGGAGAAACTAACAGAGATGCAAGGAGAAATAGACAGTAATACTATACTAGTGGGGGATCTCAACCTTGCTCTCTCAGAATTAGATAAATCAAATCACAAAATAAATAAGAAAGAAGTTAGGGAGATTAACAAAAGGCTAGAAAAGTTAGGTATGATAGATCTCTGGAGGAAATTGAATGGTGATAGAAGGGAGTATACTTTTTTCTCAGGGGTTCATGGAACTTATACAAAAATTGATCATGTGTTAGGGCATAAAAACCTCAAAATCAAATGCAGAAAAGCAGAAATAGTAAATGCATCCTTCTCAGATCATGATGCAATAAAACTCACATGTAATATAAGGCCAGGAGAAAATAGACCACAAGTTATTTGGAAATTAAATAATCTAATCCTGAAGAACGAATGGGTGAAAGAGCAAATTATAGACACAATCGAAAATTTCATCCAGGAGAATGACAACAATGAGACAACATACCAAAATTTGTGGGACACGGCTAAAGCGGTTATAAGGGGTAATTTTATATTTCTAGATGCTTACTTGCGTAAAACAGAGAAAAAAAATCAATGAACTGGGCTTACAATTAAAAAAGCTAGAAAAAGACCAAATTAAAAACCCTCAGTTAAATACCAAATTGGAAATTCTGAAAATTAAAGGGGAAATCAATAAAATTGAAAATAAGAAAACTATTGAATCAATAAATAAAAGTAAGAGTTGGTTTTATGAAAAAACCAACAAAATAGATAAGCCTTTAGTTAATTTGATTAGAAAAAGGAAAGAGGAAAATCAAATTATTAGTCTCAAAAATGATAAGGGAGAACTTTCCTCCAATGAAGAAGAAATAAGAGTAATAATTAGGAGTTTCTTTGCCCAACTTTATGCCAATAAATTTGATAATGTAAATGAAATGGAGGAATATCTACAAAAATATAGATTGCCCAGATTAACAGAAGAGGAAATAAATTATTTAAATAGCCCTATTTTGGAAAAAAGAAATAGAACAAGCTATTAATCAACTCCCTAAGAATAAATCTCCAGGGCCAGATGGATTTACATGTGAATTTTACCAAACATTCAAAGAACAATTAATCCCAATACTATACAAAGTATTTGAAAAAACAGGGAAAGAAGGTGTACTACCAAATTCCTTCTATGACACAGATATGGTGCTGATAGCTAAACCAGGTAGGGAGAATACTGAGAAAGAAAACTATAGACCCATTTCTCTAATGAATATTGATGCAAAAATTCTAAATAAGATTTTAGCAACAAGATTACAGAAAGTCATCCCCAGGTTAATACATCATGACCAAGTAGGATTTATACCAGGAATGCAGGGCTGGTTCAATATTAGGAAAACTATTAGCATAATCAATTATATTAATAACCAAATTAATAAAAACCATATGATTATCTCAATAGATGCAGAAAAAGCCTTTGATAAAATCCAACACCCATTCCTATTAAAAACACTGGAGAGTATAGGAATAAATGGGCTTTTCCTTAAAACGATTAGTTGTATCTACTTAAAACCTTCAGCAAGCATCATATGTAATGGGGTCAAACTAGAACCATTCCCAATAAGATCAGGAGTGAAACAAGGCTGCCCACTGCCACCATTATTATTTAATATTGTCTTAGAAATGTTAGCTTTGGCAGTAAGAGAACAAAAAGAGATTAAAGGAATTAGAGTAGGTAATGAGGAAACCAAATTATCACTCTTTGCAGATGACATGATGATATACGTAGAGAACCCTAAAGACTCAACTAAAAAACTACTAGAAACAATTCACGACTTTAGCAAAGTTGCAGGATACAAAATAAATCCACATAAATCATCAGCATTTTTATATATTACCAATAAAGTTCAGCAGCAAGAGATACAAAAAGAAATTCCATTCCAAATAACTGTTGATAGTATAAAATATTTGGGAATTTATCTGCCAAGGGATAGTGAGGAACTATATGAACTAAACTACAAAACACTTTCCACACAAATCAAATCAGACCTAGTCAATTGGAAAAACTTAAAATGCTCATGGGTAGGCCGAGCGAATATAATAAAAATGACAATATTACCCAAACTAATTTACTTATTTAGTGCCATACCAATCAAACTCCCATGAAATTATCTTACAGATCTAGAAAAAATAGTAGCAAAGTTCATTTGGAAAAACAAAAGGTCAAGAATTTCAAGGGGATTAATGAAAAAAAA
>JAJPUD010005079.1:94932-171664 GCA_023553655.1 Myrmecobius fasciatus | reverse complement strand
CAGCCTGAAGTCCATGTCTGTCCCTCTTCCACTCCATAAACTGCAACCGCTTCCTATTATCTCCAGGATCTGATACAAAAAGTAGTTTGTCATTCAAAGCCCTTCATAATTTATCCCCCTCCTACATTTCCAATCTTTTTACACCTTACTCCCCAGCGTATGCTTCTCCATCCAGTGACCAGTGTCACGGGCTTCCTGGCGGGTCCACAAATAAGACACTCCATTTCTTGGATCTGGGAACTTTCTCAGGCTGTTCCTTATGTCTGGAGTACTCTCCCTCTTCTGCTTCTGTTACTGACTTCTCTGGCTTCCTTTGAGTTCAAACTAAAATTCCATCATTTACAGGAATCCTTTCCCAATCTCTCTTCCCTCTGTTGTTTGTATGTGGTTGTTTGCATGATATTTCCCTTATTAGATTGTAAGCTTCTTGAGAGCACTCTTTTGCCTCTTTTTATATCCCCATTGCCTAGCACAATGTCTGAGGCACAGTAGGCACTTGACAAATGTTTGTAGATTTGCTGATTGATATTGCTTAAAGGTTCCTTCTAGTCCTAAAACTCTATTCCCCGCCATTAAAGAATTCACAGTTTAGTTTACACACATTCAGTAATTAGGGAACAATCCAAGACAGTTTATAACAAGGTGCTAAATTGTGTGGATGGAGTAGGATGACTCCTTGGATGAAAGCTGGGACTGTGTGTGTGTGTGTGTGTGTGTAGCCAGCATTCCTAGTTGGAGAAGGAACTTTATATAGGGAAGGAAATTTAAGCTTCTGTCTTGGACTGAAGATATTCACTCATCAGGTCTTAAGGATGGAGGTGCATCCTGTACTAATTAAGTGGATAGCAGTGACTGGTTTTGTGGTACCGCATTACCATCACTTTTTACACTGATTATCTCTGGAAGATAAAATGAAATAAAAAGGAATTAGAGTTGTTGCATTCTGTATCAGGATGGCAAAATAAAGCGAACATTTTTATAGTATCTACTATGTGCTGGACACTGTGCTAAGTGGTTTATAAATAGTATCTCATTTGATCCTCACAACAATCCTAGGAGGTAGTTGCTATTATTATCTCTGTTTTACATATGAGGAAACTTTGACAGAAATTAAATTGTACAGGATCACACAATTAATGAGTATCAGAGGCCAAATTTGAACTCAGGCTTGGCACTCTATCCACTGTGTCACCTAGTTGCCTTTTAAATGTGACCTGGATGATGAAGTAGCAGATAGATGTGGTGAAAAACCAGGTTGTGGGAGAGTGGGTTTGGAATGTAAAAAATTCATAACATTATGAACATAGTCACAAGGTCCTTTTATTGATGTGAAAAGGATCACAGGCAAAATTAAAATGATTTAGTGTGGGCTGGGAGTGAAGGGGGCTATTTAAGGTCAGAGAGAAGAGGGAGAGGGGAAATAATGGCAGGGTTTAGAGAGTTAGGGAGGAATTAGGGAGGGTCCTAATTGAGAACAAACTGAAATGCACATTGTCTACGGGAACAACTGCATGATGAGGCAATTGAGTATGCCTTAGATATGCTAACAACTCAGCCTCGAGAATTTGGCTTCTGTTTGTGTGTGACTATAGGAACAGGATGGACTTAATTAAAGTTCTCATCATTCTGGATGGTTGGAGACAGGATGGACTGACTGGGTTGAGTTCACATCTCTGGAGATCATAGGCTCAGAGGAGAGATGCTCAGGAGAAACTTCATCACATCTTCCATCACATCCTTCTTTACTCAGAATTATTGAACATTAGAACTAAAAGTTCTAACATTAGGAATACATCAATTATGACATTTTACAGAAAGAGAAACTGAGGGCCAAAATACTAAATAATTTCTCTAAGGTCACATAACTTTTTAGTTTCAGGACTTTGTTCCAGGTCTTCTGATATCCAGAACTGATCTCTATCCATTTATAACATTCTGTCTAATGAGTTCAGGGCCAAAGGCAATGTCCTAAAGGTTTTCCTCTGGCCCAATTTACATTGAACTTGATCCTACAGTCCCAAATTGCATGAAGACCCAAGTAATGAAGTCTAGTGAGGATTCTTCCTGGAACCAGTGGGCACTTAAAATAAGCCTTCAGAAATGAGCAAGAAATGAACAGTACAAAACCAGGCTGGGGGGAGGGGAAGCAAGTACCAATTTTACTTTCTAAGGCTTCTTCCTATTTTTATTATTGCCCTCTCTTTTTCCTTTCCTTTCATTTCTTATTTTCCTTTCCTTTCTCTTAATGGAACCAGAGAGAAGTTTTAAGAACAGGAGAGATCAGAGCCGAAAAGAGACCTAGAAGATAGAATGTTAGGGTTAATTTAAAATGTGCGCTAATTGAGCTGTTAGAACATAGAGCATAGTGTTAAGAGTTAGAAATCTTTAAATGATTTGACAGTTGACATTCATAAGGTCTCCAAAATGTTTTATACACATCATCTCACTTGATTCTCATAATAACCTTCAAAACCTTTCTCTGTCTTCATCCTCTCTTCCTTGACTCCAGTCTCAGATCATGATGTGGTTCTTCTTGCCAAAACTTATCTCTCTGTGTTTCTGATCCAATCCTCTCTTGGCTCCTCTTGTAATTTGCTTTGTCACTCTCTTTCTCCCATCCTTAGTGATTTCTTGCCTACTAGTGATCAACTTTGTAAAAAGCAATTAGTATGATACCTGGTATGTAGTAGGTGTAATGTATATGCTTATTTCCTTCATATCTCTTAATGATTTCTTCCCCACTGCCCATATACATGTTCAGGTCTCCCCCATCTTTAAAAAAAAATCCTTCATTTGACCCTGGCAACCCCTCAAATGTTGTCCTGTATTTCTCCTTTTTTTTCATTGCTGAACTTTGAGAAAGAATCTTCACTGGATGCCTCCATTTCCTTCCCTCAATCCCTTGTTTTGTTATCAGCTAATTTTTCAAGGTTACTGGCAAAGGTTACCAGTAACCTTTTGATTGCTAAATCTAGTGACCTTTATTGAATCCTCATTCTCCTTGACTGGGCTCTGCAGCTTTTGCCACTGTTGCCAGCCAGTCAGCCCTTCTTCTTTCTGCATCTTTTCTCCTGACTTACTTTTAATGACATTGCTCCCTCCTGATTTTCTTTCTACTTCTGTGATTACTCCTTGTCCATCTCCTTTGTTGGCTTATCAGTCATTTTCTAAATATGGATGCTTTCCAAGCTCTGTCCTAGACCTTCTTTTTATCCTCTGTTCCTTTGATGATCTCATCAGTGCTCATATATCCAGTTATCAGCAGTTTGTAGGTGAATCTCAAATCTAAATATTCCACTGTAATCTCTCTCCTGAATTCCAGGCGTACATAAATTCCAGTACCATATACAAACCTCTTTGTAGGTATCCTGTCAGCATCTCAGATATGTCATGTTCAAAATTCACCATTTTCTTTCCCAAATCTTCTGTTGATGGCACCACCATTAAAGTAGTCACCTAGGTTCAAAACCTTGGAGTCCTCTTCTACTTTTCTCTTTCTCTTACACTATCCTTTTCCTCAGCCCTACTCCCCAACCATGTTTCCTGGTGTCTTATTATAATATTATATATTATGTATATATAATATAATATAATGATAATAATATTATTAACATTTTTCAATTTTCCCCTCTTCACTTTCCTTCCATACCTTCCACTCTAGTTCAAGTGCTTATCTTGACTGAATTATAAAAGTCTCTTATATATAGGTCTTCCTGTCTCCATTTGTTTTCCTGTTCATCTTTCACATAGTTACCGAAGTTATCTTAAGATACAAGTTTTTACCATGTTTATTGTCTGACCTAGAAACTATGTGTCTCTCCTAGAAACTTTAATTGTAGGTTAAAATACAGACTCATGAGTCTGATATTTAAAATCTTTCTCAATCAGATTTATTTCACATTATTACTTTTCATGTTTCAGACAAACTGGACTGTTCACTGAACTCAATATGCTGTCTCTCACCTCAGAACCTTTGCATAGACCATACTCATTTCTAAAATAACATTCCTCCTCATCTACCCTCATAATTCTTTCTTTTCTTTCAGAATTCAGATTCTTCTCAAGTGTTATTAGAACATTTTGTCAGGATCTTTCTTTTTCCTATTTAGCCTACAGCCCATTCCCTTCAAATATGAGTCCTTTGAAAGCTAATCTGAATTCAAAATCACACTTTACTAGTTTCTGTCATTTCTCTTTTGCCAGGATAATCAGAGAAAACATTAGTTCAAAGTAAAAGGTATTTAATAAAATGACAAGACAAATAAACCATATTCAAAGGAGTATACTTTCTTAATGATTCGTATGTCATTAATGGAAGATGGAACACAGGAAAGAAGTAGACACATGGGAAAGAGAACCTGTTCTATCCGGGAATATACATGGAAAGGGGTTCATATATAGGAAAACTGACTCTTAGAGCTCTGTTTCAATGGCAACTTCTCTGTCTCCAAAGACTAATTTTTTTTTTCTTTTCCTATTTAGTTGCAAGCTATAGTTGTTTTCTGCCAGACGATCATCTATGTTGAACTACCTCTCACTGCATATTTATGGTATATTTGCATAAACTTCTCTTCTGCAGATCTTTTTGCTATGTACAGCTGTTGATACCTGCTGCTCTTTTGCTGAATTGTAGTAACTATGTGGTCTCTTCTCTAGAATAGAGATATCTTACCTCAATAGTTTTAGGAACTATTCCAACTTTTGTGTGTGTGTGTGTGTGTGTGTGTGTGTGTGTGTGAATTAGATACATATATTCATCCATCTGACTGGCAAAACCCTTAGATTAGGTTTAACAATTTGGATTCCTTGTCTTTTGAACTCTTACTTTCCTGTCCAAAATGCTAATCTGAGCCAATTGTTCAATTTGATTGGGATTAGTATATTCTTTTCAATTCTTTCATGGCCCTTCTTACTAGTCTGGGTCCATACAAATTATCTTGGGAGTTTTGTTTAGCAAGACTATTGGGGGAGGTTTAGGGAGGTCTTCTTTTGCCTTCCTTCAGGCACTTAAATCATTGTTCTCCCTATACTGCTTGTCACTCTCTGTCTGATACTTAGGTGGAGTTTTGTGTTACTTTTATCTGTATCTCCAGTAGGAATTTAATACTTGTTTAATAGGATTTAATTTTGGTGAGTATGGCAGATTTTAATGTTCCCCAATTTGTAGATAAGAAAACTGGGAGATGAGAGAAGCCTCAGTTAAGTCATTTGCCAATTTTTTTTTTTTTTAAACAGATAATGCCTTTTTTGGAAGTGGGCTCCTTGAGAGTAAGAACATTTTTATTTTTGTCTTTTGTATTTTCAGAGTCTAGTGCAATCCCTGGCACATAAAAAGGTATTTGATAAAGACTTATTGAATGAATTAAAAAAAAAAGAATATGTATTTGGCAGAGAATGTTGCAGAGAATAGAGGTACAGAACACTAGACTAGGTTCTGGGAGAGAGATATTTTGCAGAGCAAAAAAACATTTGAGGCTAATTGCAACATGCTCATTCTACTGCCCAATTCCACATTTCAAAAGTCCTCAGCATCATTTCCCATGTTTTTCATTACTGCTTCAATCTCAGAGGATGAGGTGGCTTTTCTCTTCACTAATGCCAGTCTTTCTGTTTATGCCCTTGACCTCATTTCCTTGTCTTCTCTAGACGCTTGCATTTGATCATCTCTTCTCTCTCCCCAATTTTCAGACTTCCCTTGTCCATTGGTTCTTTTTGGTTGCCTACAAACTTTCTTGAACTATTGTAATAGTTTCCTAAGTAGTCTCTCTGCATCTATTCTCTCCTTTTTCTAGTGCATCTTCCATACAATTGTCAAATTGGTATTCCTAAAGCACTTATCTGTACTGCTAATGAAGCTTCAATGACTCCACATAATCCTTAGGGAGTTAAAACATGCCTCATTGTTGAAGAGAGCTATATCTAAATATATCTATATTTTTTTAACTATGTATTTGCTGGTCTGTAGGTCTGTCTATGATAAATTGAAGATAATCACATAGGGAAAGCATTAGGATTAAGTGTGACTGGAAAAGTCTTCTTGTAGAAGGGGGGATTTTAGCTAAGATTTGAAGGAAGCCAGGGAAGCCAGGAGGGGGAAATGAAGGGGGGAGAGAGAGAGAGACAGAGACAGAGACATAGAGCAATCAGAGAGCATGCATGGAATTCAGACAGGGAGTTATCTTGTTTGAGAAAAGTAAGCAGGCCAAGGGGGCAGCTAGGTGGCATAGTGGATAGAGCACCAGCTTTGAAGTTAGGAGGACCTGAGTTCAAATCTGCCCTTAGACACTTAACATTTCCTAGCTGTGTGACCTTGGGCAAGTCACTTAACCCCAATTGCCTCAGATATTTATGGATCAAAAAGTATGTAGAGGAAAATAAGATATAAGAAGGAAGGGCCTAGGAAGGCTCCAAGTTTTAAAGGACTTTAAAGGCCAAACAGAGAATTTTATCTTTGATCCTACAGGAAATGAGGGGAAAAGTGTGATATGGTCACAATGAAGGGTTTAAAGAAGAATAAATTTACCACTGATGGTTATATATTTGCCAGTATTATACAGCTTTGTAGCAGTTAAAGTTGTCTTTGGAAGGTGACTCTTGTGGTTGGCCATAGCCAGAAACTGTGTGCAGTACCTGGAGTTGATCAAGTGCTGGGCTGCAGGGGGAACCTCAAGGAGGATGATCATAGGTTGTGAGCACTGGGGTTACAAAGCCTGTGGGAATCAGGGATGCTGTTGACCAGTACCCCATTGTACATAGGCAGCTAGAGCAGAGAGGTTGTTTTCTCATGCCTGCCCAAAAACTGCACCAGTGATGTGGTTCCTGATATTTGTTTGATGCTGTAAAAAACACCCACTAGGCAGCTTCTTGCCTTCTCACACCTGGCAGATTCTCCACCCTGTACTTACTGTATTTTTTCCTTATCAAACCAGTATCATCTCCTTGGAGAAAAAAAGAAACAGGGGAAGGCCTTGGTTCTCAGCTGAACTCACTAAATCATAGCTTATCTTCCCAACTTGCTCTTTTATCTTGCATTTGATAATTGTTTGCTCATATTCTAAATCAAGTTCCTTTTATCCCTCTTGGAATGTGGGCCAGTCATATTATGGGACAGTTATTTATATCACCTGATGTCCATGGTTAGGAAAACTGAGGCAGGCAGAGATTGAGTGATTTGTCCAGAGGCACATAGCTAATCAGTATATAAAGTCAGGTTTTTCTGACTCCAGGCCCAGGGCTTTATCCATTGATCTAAGTACTAGTGATGATGCAAATATGAAAAAGGTCTTCAAAAAGTTTGCGGTGAGATTAATCATGTTAATAACCAATTATTAAATTAGAATTAAGGCTGTTTCTCTTTATTTTCTCATTCAGGGACTTAGCCTCAGTTAGTCTCTGTAGGATAAGACTTGTAGATGAAATTACCCTAAATCCTCCAGGAACATGATCTTGGATGGACCCACCTGGCTGGGAGATTTGACTTCTACATAGAGCATAAACAGAATCTAATCCAGATGAATTCAAGTCCCAAATCATTAAGCCCATGTCCTTGCATCCTTTCATTAGGGTAACTCAGCACATGAAGCAGAAAACCAATCAGAATGGTTGGGATAGAGTGGGATTCATTTGTTAAGACTGCTGGAGACAGTTGGGTTTCATGATCAAGTCAGATTCTCAGATGGAGGAATTGAAGACTTTTAACCCATCTCCTCATTAATATGCTTATTAACTCATTAATTATTTACCACTCAAAATTGAGTTTTCCTATCAGGAGCATTCCCTTTCAAAAAATTTTTTAAGGCATTCAATGTCTCCATTAGGTATCTTTGGTTACTGAGAGAAACCATTGGCCATCAATTTATTGAATATCAGCTTGCCTAATTAGTAAATTGATTATTAATTATCCAGAAATTCTGTCTCTCAGGTATTTCATTCATCTCACAGTCTAGTGGACAGTTACAACAAAGACATACAGATGACTGGCACAAGCTAGAATGAGTTGGCAGAGTTGTAGGTTCACAGACTCCAAGATAGGAAGAGTTCTAAGAAAATTGAGGAGGGAGATTTTGCTTTCAGTTGTCCTTGATGCTATTGGAGGGAGATTTGGAGGAAGGGGTGGGTTGGAATGTGTGTGTATACATGTGTATGTGGGAGTGTTAGGAGTGTGTCTGTGTATGGTAATCAGGTTTTGTGTGTGCGTGTGTATGTATATGGGGGAGTATTGGTAGAAATACTTTGTGGTGAATCTTGAAGGAAGTAAGGTAGCTTTTGACTTTCAGATGGAACAGGGGTGAGCATATGGGTAAGTGCAGTAGAAGCAGAAGAGTACAGAATGAGATTAGAACAACTAATAGTCCAGATCTGCTGAAATGTAAGGTGTGTGGAAGAGATCAATGGGAAATGATGCTAGAAAGACAGCATGATTTAGTGGATAGAGAGTTGGCTTTTGAACCAAGAATTGGGCTCAAAAGAGTGCAATAGATAGCTCACTGGATAGAGGGCTGGGGCTTGAGTGAGATGGGAAACTGAGGACTTCTCAGAATGATGATTATAGGAGATTGGTGTGGTTTTTCATTGGGAATCCTATCGCAGGAAGAGATAAATTGTGGCCTTTTAGAATATCAAAGGCAGACCCGATTGACTGGGAATCTATTTGCAATTTACCTATTTGCAAAAGGTCTGCTTGATATGTGTGTGTCTTTTTTTTTTTTTTTTTTAATTTTTATTTTATTTGCATAACATATGTGTGGGTAATTCTTCAACAATAACCCTTACATAGCTTTCCGTTACAAATTTTTCCCCCCAACTCCCCACCCCTCCCCTAGATGGCAGGATATCCACTACATGTTAATTATGTTAAAATATTGGCAAATCGAATATATGTATACATATTTCCAAACTTATCATTGGTGTGCAAGAAAAATCTTATCTACACAAACGATATATCAGATAAAGGAAACACAATGTAAGCAAACATCAATCAAGGAGTATGAGAATGTTATGTTGTGGTCCACACTTCGCATCCCTCTCTCTGGGTGTATATGGCTTTCTTCAGTGAACAATTGGAGGTGGTTTGAAACATTTCATTGTTGAAGAGAGCCATGTCCATCAGAATTGATCGTCATATAGTACTGTTGTTGCCGTGTATAATGATCTCCTGATTCTGCTCATTTGACTCAGCATCAGTTCATGTAAGTCTCTCCAGGCCTCTCTGAAATCATCCTGCTGGTCATTTCTTACAGAACAATAATATTCCATAACATTCATATACCATAATTTAGTCAGCCATTCTCCAATTGAAGGGCATCTATTCAATTTCCAGTTTCCAGCCACTACAAAAAGGGCCGCCACAAACACTCTTGCACATGTGGGGCCCTTTCCTTCCTTTATGATTTCCCTGGGATATAAGCCCAACAGAAACGCTGCTGGGTCAAAGGGTATGCACAGTTTGATAACTTTTTGAGCATAGCTCCAAATTGTTCTCCAGAATGGCTGTATCCGTTCACAGCTCCACCAACAATGCATCAGTGTCCCAGCCCTCCCACAACCCCTCCAACATTCATCATTAACCTTTCCTGTCATTTTAGCCAATCTGACAGGTGTGAAGTGGTATCTCAGGGTTGTCTTGATTTGCATTTCTCTGATCAATAGTGATTTGGAGCACCTTTTCATATGACTATAAATAGTTTTAATTTCATCCTCTGAAAATTGTCTGTTCATATCCTTTGGATATGTGTGTGTCTTGAGTGGGCGAGAAATGCTTTGTTCTAGAGATTGGCAGGTCCTGGAAGCCGGGCCTCCCTCTCTTTTTATTTTTATTTATTTTTCTTTTTTTTTATAAAGCTTTTTATTTACAAAACATGAGTGACCTTTCAACATTGACCTTTGCAAAAAAAAAAAAAACCTTTTTTTCCCCAAGCTTTTCCTTTCCTTCTCCCCACCCCCCACCCCTAGATGACAGGTAATCTAATACATGCTAGATAGGATAAATTATATGAGAAATACAGTACATGTATACATATCTATACAGTTATCTTACTGCACAAGAAACATCAGATCTAGAAAGAGAAGAAGAAAAAAAACAACCTAAGAATGAAAACACAATGCTTGGAAATATTCACAGAAAGCGTTAAAATGCTGTGTTGTGGTTCACTCTCAGTTCCCACAGGCCTCTCTCTGGATGTATATGACTATCTTCATCGCAGAACAACTGGTTTGAATCACATCATTGTTGAAGAGAACCATGCCCATCAAAATTGATCATCGTATAGTCTTGTTGCTGTATATAATGTTCTCCTGGTTCTGCTGATTTCACTCAACATCAGTTCATGCAAGTCCAATCCTCTCTGAAATCCTCCTGTTGGTCATTTCTTACAGAACAATAATATTCCATAACATTCATATACCATAATTTATTTAGCCATTCTCCAATTGATGGGCATCTTTTCAATTTCCAGTTTCTTGCCACTACAAAAAGGGCTGCCACAAACATTTTTGCACATGTGGGTCCCTTTCCCTCCTTTAAAATCTCTTTGGGATATAGGCCCAGTAGAAACACTGCTGGGTCAAAGGGTATGCACTGTTTGATAACTTTTTGAGCATAGCTCCAAATTGCTCTCCAGAATGGTTGGATCCCTTCACAGTTCCACCAACAATATATCAGTGTCCCAGTTTTCCCACATCCCCTCCAACAGTTATCATTATCATTTCCTGTCATTTTAGCCAATCTGACAGGTGTGTAGTGGTATCTCAGAGTTGTCTTAATTTGCATCCCTCTCTTTTTATAAAAGTCATGTGCTCAATTGAGAGAATTGGGCCTCCTTCTCCTCCCTGGCTTGTCCCGAAGGAGACAAGAATTTTTCGAGATTCAAATAAACTTCTAAACTTCACTTTGAGAGATATCTGAGTAATGATTTTGAGTTGGGAGTCGCATTTTTACCCCACACAGTTTTGGGGGCTCGTCTCTGGGATAAAGGCCTAGTAAGGGAACGATCGTTGCTCAGTTTCAGAAACATAATGGCGCTGAGGGACCTTTTATCCTGGTCTCCGAAACAGACACCAATCTCCTCTCTACTGGTCAAAAGCACTCAATAATAGATTCTCAGTGAAGAAAGAAGCAGAAGTAAGCCTGGTGTGTGTAAGTTGAATTGAGCTTGTGGTCAGGAAATCTTGTGTGTGCAACTTAAGATAAGCCTGGGAAAGTTTGGGAATCATTGGCGGCCTGGAAGGCCTGAGAGAACAGCTCTCCTAAATTAAGGTGTGTTGTTAGACTGCTGGATTTCTGAGGAACTTTCTGAATAAGCTCTTAGGTGACCATTTGTAAAGAGGTGACTCTTTACAGAGAGATTAAAGTGCTGTCTAGTGTTCAAAACCTGGATCCAGGTCAGGGAATACCAGCCGAAAGTTCATTAGGGAATTGGCTGAAGAATTTGAGGTAAGTTAGCTAACTGAAAGGGGAAGAGGTAAGGAGAATGAGAGAGCATTGCTGCCACAAGATCAGGGTGGAATTAATTAGACCTGAATGGGGAAAAGTTCCTTTAATTCAGAGGAATTGGAGTTTTGCAAATCTCTGGCTTCAGGGGATTAAGGCCTGGCTGAGCCCAGCTAAAGAGGCTGAGAATAGGTGGGGAATGGATGGAGAAAATCCCGACCCACCCTTGGCATTCTGTAGTACTTCCACCTCCCAGCACCACAGGCAACTCCAGTAAGGAGGCTGAATTAGCAGAAGAAAAACCAAGGTACTTGAGGATACTTAGAATCAATTTATAATGGAGAACTATGGGAGTGTCTCCAAACAGTTCAGTTTCTGGGACCCAATATCTATACATAGAGGGAATTAATTTGAAAAGAGAGACTTTCCCATTGGTCTAACTCTGGCCAAGTTTGGAACTTCAGGAAAGTCCATTAGAATAATAGTTGGGGAGTTTGATAATTGGTCACTAGAGAGTGAAGATAAAGACAGTTTCTTTCTCTCCTTCCTCTCCCCCCCCCCCCCCACCTTCCCATTCCCTGACTACAGCAGGAACTCGGGGTCTGGGAGAGAGAAACTATGCCCAGTTTAGTGAAGAGTAGTTTTTATATTGGGATGGTTTTCGTGTTGGTGCTTGGCATAAAATGTTTGTTGTTTTCAACTTGTGCTTAATTATAACCCGTTTGTGCTAATTTGAAAGAAAAAGGAAGAGAAAAAGTTTAGCTGTTTTAAATTCTGGCAGAGAGAGAGCAATGACCAAATGGTAATCCAGTTTGTTTGCAACATTTAATTGGGATTTTAGAAAATTTACTTAAGTGGGAAAAAGCCATATCCTTTTTTGTTTATTGGTTTATTGAATTTTGGGGAACTTAGTTTTTAAATTCTGAATTGTGGGAAATAATTATTGTTGCCTTGTACATGTTAAATCTATTTATTCTGGGTATGAGATCTTAGGAATTTGTTTGAATAATTGGCTTATTATTGAAAGAAAAATTTCTAAAAGATGTATTTGATTTGATTCAGTTTAATAATAGTTTGTTTTGAAAAATTTGATAGGTTACCTTCTGAAAGATATTTTGGGTAATTTGCAGGCATTATAAGTTATATTTTAAAGTTTATCATGCTGAATATGTGTGTAGGTTTTATGAAGTTATTTAACTATTCACTATATTGTGAATCTTAAAAGTTTTGAAGCAGGTGGAGTTGGAGAAGAGTCAAGTTAAAAAAGGAAAAAAAAATATAAAGATAAATACATAGAAGAAGGTGATTTAAAGAAGCGGGATAAGAAAGACTGATTTGTAGAAACAATTGACCCGTTTGAAAGATTTCCTGGGGGAGGGAGAAACAGGAAGGAATCTTTTGGCTTCAAAGGTGAAGGTTTAACTCACTTCCTTTCCCTCACACTGAACTTCTTTAAGAGATGAAAGGAGCAATTAGCATCTGGGGTTGAGAGATATGGAAAAGGAAAGGGAGATATGGAAGGGAGATATCCTTATGAGATTGGGATCTGGCTTTGGCTGGCAGATAAGATTTGGGGGGACATGGCACCCTAAAAAGTTAACTGTGAGAAGTGAGAGTCGGGAAGCATGGTGTGGTTGAGAAAAATGCCATGTGGAGTGGAGAGGAAGGGCGGCAAAGTGAAAAAGGGAAGTCTTCCCAGGTGACAATCTAATTCCCCTCCCCCGTTAAGTCTGGTATAGCCACCTTTTAGCAAACTGCAGCTCTTGGCTGATTGAAATATCAATTGATTATATTGTTTAAAGGAACAGCCTATATTTACATGCAATCTGATCTGTTGGGTTTGGGGCTGCTTCCAAAAAGATTTGGTAGGGATTCTTCAATTGGAGGAAGTTGATTTATTAATTTCTCCCTTCTTAAGAAGAAATTATTAATGTTAAATCTGAAAAATCCTTTTATGTGGAATTGGGATATTCTGTATGAGTTTTAATTGATTGTATTGAGTCATCTTGAAATTGTATTCATTGTCTATGGGGACTCTGAGAATAATAGTTTTTGCTTTTCCCCCCTTTTGAATGTTTCTGTTATAGATAATATGCAATTTGGAATTTTTCTACATATTGGGCATTTTAAAAGTAAAATGATCTGTAATGTTGAACGTAAAACCATCTACTTATATATGAAAGATAAGCTGTATAAGCTGTGAATTTTTAGGTTGAATCTTTTAGTAAAAGATTCACTATGATACTTGAGTTAGATTCATCTGAGGCTTTGATTAATGAGAATTGCTGTAGGAGATAAAATCTCTTGGGACTGCAGTTGATTTTTGTTTGGAGTTTTAAATTCAGGTATGACTGTTTGAAAGATCATCAAGCCAGTGATCCACCATCTGGAAGGAATATGCCATATGGGCTACTCAGAAGGAATCGTTGCAGGTGGAAGTTAGTGTCTGGGAATGAACTAGAAGAACAATTTTCATCTCTGCTGAAGGTGGGATTCTTCTGATTCAGTTTCCCCAGTGGTGAGAATCCACCTGATTGTTCCTGAGTATATCTTACGGTGGAATTATTAAAAGAAGACAGCTACCTAAGTAAACTGCTTTAAGGATGCTCTATCCTGTATGTGTTTTCAGGTTAAGACCTGAAGGACCAATTACTATTTAAGTATTATGTTCCTGATTTTTCCTCTTATAGCAAATTTCTGTAATCATAGCAAGTGGTTAGTGGAAGATATAAAAGACAATAAAATATATATTTTAATTGGCAATCCAGTTCTGTAGGATTCTCTGGTCGCTGCTATAACATCTTTGATTCTTGTTTTCTGGGGCTAGAGTTTGTTTATCAGTGGATAGGGAAACTTCCCTTTTATTTTGAGAGAAGTAGACAATCTTGGCAGGCCCTGATTAGGGTAAGAGTTTTAGGACTTTGAAAGATAAACTAATCTACCTAGAGCCTTCTACATTGTATGTTGATGGAAGGCAGGGCTAGTTTGTTGAGGTCTCTGGAACCTCAATCCTAGACCCCTTTGCTTACTTATCAAAGATTTATATTAACTTCAAATGTGTTTTTCATGTTTTGCATGATCATGGGTGCTATATAGAAAGAAAGGGGATTTTTGGTAGCCAAACAATTCAATGTAGAGAAAATGAATCATTTGCCAGCTATCCATGAACCTAGAAAGGTTTCTGTTGTTTCTTTTAAATGAAGGAGATTCACTTTAGATGAGGGGAAGCAGGCTTACAGATCAGCTGTCACTGTTGCTGACTGTTTAACCAGGACCATAGCAACTTTAACCTCCAACTCCTAACTCCTGCATTCCCTCATATAGCTCCCAGGCAAGTAAATTCTGAAAGGCCTTCAAGTGGGCCTCTTGTGAGGCTTCAAACTGCTTTTTGTTGTGTTAACATCTGTACTAGTTGTGTGAAAGCTTTTCCTTGTGAGAATTTAGGGCTTTTGCTGAGAGAGAGCATACTCACTGAGGGGCACAATGTTTTGCCTATTACACCTATTCCTTTGAGGAAAGAAAAGCAATAATTTTGGGAAAACGTTTTTGGTATTTATCCTAGGGAAGGTTATTTGGACAAGAGGCATTTGTGATAGTCTCATCCCTCCTCAGCCCTTTTCTGGGTCAGTTTTGTATATTCTTTTCTCTTCTGCTCAATTTTAGTCCTTGTGTTTTTAATGTATTTGTGAGAGTTGCTTCTTCCAGACTCTGAGTGATGAAATTCCACCACTTGGGCAATCTGAGTCATCTGAGACCTGATTCTGACACTGAGCACCGGCTGCAGCCACTGCCACCACGAGCACCAGCTATCTGCCCTCTTCAGTCATACCCCACTGGATCTAGCTATGCCCCTGATCAGCCTGAAGCAGCTCCAGAAGATGACACCTTTTGTCCCAAGCGAGTCTGGGTTTGGACTGCTTGAGATGGGAATGGTGTGACAAGGGCCTTGAGGCCTCAGGCCTCCATGGTGCTGGAGTTCTGTGGCTGTCAGATGCCAATCTGGTCTATGATAACTGGGTTTCCAAGACAGATAGTGGGAGATGGTGGGACCGGATCTCTGATTCCTGCTCATTGTTCTCAGTGGCAATATCCTGTCGCTGCTTGCTTATACAGTAATTAATTATAAGAGTTCAAGATTTAGCGAAGTTCAGGAGTAACTGAAGTGGTTCCTGAAAACTTCCACTGATGCGAGTGTTGGTTCTAAATGGTGGAGGGCGGATGATAGTTACTACAGGGAGAGATCAGCCTGAAAGCCTGGGTTATAGATGCCCTAGTGGAGGATATGTGTTAGGGTTAGAAATCTTCAAGCCTGAGAAAAGAGGGGGGAAACTGAGGGTGGTTGATAACTGACTGTTAAACTATTACTGTATATTACTGTACAATCCTGATTGGGTTCCCTATTGCTGTATTTTGGCTTTGAGGATGAAAATTGTTGGGTTAAAGTTTTGGGTAATGGATAGTTTGTATCTGCATTATGATGCTAAGACCTTCCAGGTATCTGGGGGAAGGTGATTCAATGATTTGAATATTGAGGAGAGAGAGTGTGGAATGTGCCACAGTTCCATGTCTCAAGTTTCCCTTAATTGTTCTGCCTCAATAGCAACCCCCCTCCCCCACTTCCTGACCATCAGGAATAATTGGGCTAGCATTTCAAAGAGTCATAATGGTCCATTTCAAATACCTAGACATACCCCTTATCTCTTGGCTTCAGACTTAATGTCTCCTAGCTTCTCTCCATACTTATCAGAATCCATGCCTTCCGCCATATCCCCAGCCTGTCAGAGATGAATTGATAGTCCTTTTCTGAAAAGACTTTTGAAGTCTGGAGCTATCACCTGACTGATTAAGAAACAAAGGCAGGGGAAGAATCCAGGCAGTCAGAGTTCATTGTTAGGATCCTTCTGTCCCTGGCCTGAGTTTTAGAGATTTCCTGGACTTTCATACTCCCTGGCATCCTTCCTCTTCAGGCTCAGGCAAGGTTGAGATCAAGAGACAGCCCACTGGATTAGCAGTCAGAAACATAGTTACCATTGGCCCTGTTAGGATTAGAACTAAACCCTGGAGGGACATTGGATTGTCAACCTGTCAGAGCTTTTGTATGGACACCCTTATCCTCAGGGAGGGAAAGGAAGTATAGATCCTGTACTAGATATTAAGGATTTGTTCATTAGAAAATGCCTCACAACTTGCTAAAGGACTCGTTTCTTAGACTCTACCTTTAGGATTTGTGATGCAAAAATATCAATCCTGAGATTGCATCTTGATCCATGTCTGGAAGGAGGACAGTGCCATTGGACTTAAAAGGACTGGTGGATGCTGCAAAAGAATGGATTGTAGAACCTGAGACTGAGGATGAGTTGAAATTACACTTAGCAACAAGAACTCAACTAACTTTGGGAGAGGACTGATGAATTTGGAAATGTTTCAATTTGTTTCGGACAATCTTGAGTCCAACAGAGATTATGTTGCAAGGATTGTAATGAAGATGAGAAGTCCTCATATGTTGAAAAAGAGGAGGGATTTGAGTGAGATGGGAAACTGAGGACTTCTCAGAATAATGATTATAGGAGATTGGTGTGGCTTTTCATTGGGAATCCTATTGCAGGAAGAGAGAAATTGTGGCTTTTTAGAATATCAAAGGCAGACCTGACTGACTGGGAACCTATTTGCAAAAGGTCTGCTTGATATCTGTCTTGAATGGTCAGGAAATGCTTTGTTCTGGAGATTGGCAGGTCCTGGAAGACGGGCCTCCCTCTCTTTTTATAAGTCATGTGCTCAATTGAGAATTGGGCCTCCTTCTCCTCCCTGGCTTGTCCCGAAGGAGACAAGAATTTTTCGAGATTCAAATAAACTTCTAAACTTCACTTTGAGAGATCTCTGAATAATGATTTTGAGTTGGGAGTCGAATTTTTACTCCACACAGGCGGAAGTCAAGAAGACCTGAGTTCAAATTTGAATGCAGACACTTAACTGTGATCCTGGGCAAGTCCCTTTACTCTGCCTCAGTTTCCTCCTATGTAAAATGGAGATTATAATTGCACCTACTTCCCAGGGTTATTGTGAAACTAAAATGAGATAATTCTTGTCAAGCCCTAAGTATAATTCCTGGAACATAGGAGGCACTTAAGAAATGCTTCTTTCAAGTAATTCCTCTATCATACATCAGCTGTCTGACTTGCAATACATCCTTTAATCTCTCTCCCAGAGCTTTAGGCTGGTGGTGTCAAATTCAAAGAGAAACTAGGACTACCAAACTGTACCTAAGCATCCTTGCCTCTGCATATTGACTTAGAAAACAACATATGGACATTATCTTTGTTCTTTTGTATTTTTATTTGTTTTGCTAAATATTTTCCAACTGTATTTTAATCTTATGTAACTGTAATGGGGAGGCCAGTGCATTTAAAAAAAAAAATGCCTACCTGTATTGTACAAGTTTCCTTTACATCAAATTCTCTATCAATAAAATCTCAAGTCTAGTCCCTGTCCCACTAGGGACAAACTTCTTGTCCTTTAATCTTAGTGATGGTGATTAAAATATTTATTGAATGATTGGTGGTTCTTCCTTTCATATATACCCAAGTTTATACCTTTTCACTATATCTCATTGCCTCTTTACCCTTTGGCTATTTACAATGCCCAGGCACCAAACTCTCCTGACAGGAACAAAGCAGGTAATCATTGTCCTTAGTTTGATCTGTGTCATCTTTCTGCCTCCTTTTCTATCTTCTGATGTCTCCTCTGTTCCCTCCATCTAGATATGGCCTTAGTCAAACTGAGATCTGTTAAAGACTGTACTTAATAAGGCCAAAGTCTCCCACTGCATCCAGGACCATCAGTCCTCCTGATCTATATCTGGCCTCTGGACCCAGATGGTTCTGGAGGTGAGACTGGTGACCTTGCCCAGCCCTCTCTCTCAATTAAATCCAATTTACTTGCATATCATAGCATCCCTCCCCGGATATCATGGTCCTCTTCCAGAACTGAAGGACAAACAACAATCAGATGCCCAGTGAGTGAACATGAATAATGATAATGGAAATTAAGAACAATTTACATTTCTATAAAACCTAAAGACTTGCAAAGCACTTTCCATACAATAATGTGAGATAGGTATTACCAGTATTTTTATTTCCATTATACAGATGAGGAAAAGAAGTTACATACTAACAGCTCACTTAGTGCTTTAAAGTTTTCAAAGCACTTTAAGTACATTTTCTCATTTAATTTTTCCTCATGGTCACACAGATGCTGGAACTTGAACCCTGAATCTCCAGACTCCAAGTTTATACCTTTTCACTATATCTCATTGCCTCTTTACCCTTTGGCTATTTACAAAGCCCCGGCACCTTTCTCAGGCATTGCTTTATATTGTGTGTGCGTTTAGGAGGTGTGGGGTTAACTTGGCTAATGGTCACTGCAGAGGCAGAAAAAAGGCAACTGACTTATGACTCTGTGAAGACAGCATTTGCCCTCATGATTGTATTGCCCTTGGGCACTGAGGAGTTTAAGAATAAACTGTGAGGAGGAATAGACTGGATTAAAGCTAGTTTTCATTTACTGTTTGATAAACCAGATCCTGATTATGAGTTCTTTTATTCCCACATACACCGACCCTCAGAGTGATGTGAGAGACCCTTGTGTCTCATGCATTTGAATCCACTTTGGACTCCTTGATGGGCCCTTCCTCCCATCTTTCTACCTCTTGCTCTGGAATCAGTAATCAATTCTACCATATTTCTGGTATGACAGTGGACTATGCCATGATTCTACTCACTATCCCCATGACTTTCCAGACCAAGACTCCTTTCTCTGGTCATTATTCCTGCTGTGTGCTGTGTCCTGTATTAGAATATAAACTAGTTGTTTCACTTTTGTATTTACATCTCTAGCACCCAGCACACAATAGCTATCATATAGCAGATGCTTAATAAGTGCTTTAGCATTCATTAATTTTTCACTCATTTCTTCATTCATTCATTCATCCCTTGTTTCAGGCTCAGAAAGAAATATACATTTTATACTTAATTTTGCTCTTTATCTCTTGTTTATTCATTAATTGCCTATTTATAAGTCTATTAAATAAAATGTTACATCTTCTAATTTTTTTTCTCTTTATATCTAGGTCATGCATCCATTTTGATCTTATCTTGGTAAATGGTGTGAGAAATTGTTCCATTCTGCCATACTACTTTCCAATTTTCTCAACAATTTTTGCCAAAAAATGAATTGATATCCCCAAATCTTGTAAGTCTTTATACTTATGAAATACAAGGTCATTATGCTTATTTGCTGCTGTAAATTATATGTCTAGTCTATTCCATTGACCTGTCTTCCTTTTTATTTAGCCAGTACCAGACAGTTTTGATAATTTCTGCCTTATAATAGTTTTAGATCTAGCACTGCTAAGTCTCCTTCCTTTATACTTTTTTCCATTATTTTCTTTTATATTCTTGAATTTTTGCTCTTAAGTGAAAAATGGATAATTTTGATTATGTTAAGTTAAAAAGGTTTTGTATAAATAAAAGATAGCCAAAATCAGATGGAAAATGAAAAAAAAAATTATATATAGTTTATCAGAAAAAGGTCTCATCTAAAATGAAAATTATAATAAATATTATATATTTATATTATATATTATTAATGCATAAATATATTAAATATATATTAATAAATATAACTGTATAAAAAGAAATATTATATACATGTATATATATATATTCATAAATTGATCCAATTTATGTATGGTCAAAGGATATGAACAAATTTTTCATGAAGAAATCAAAACAATTTATAGTCATAAGAAAAAATGCTCTAAATTATATTGATTAGAGAAATGCAAATTAAAACAACCTTGACATATCATTTTATATCTACTAGATTGGCTAAAAGGATAGAAGGGGAAAATAACAAGTGTTGAAGTGTATATGGAAAAATTGGGACACATTCATTGCAGATGGAAATGTGAACTGATCTAACCTTTTTGGAGGTCAGTCTGAAATTATTCCCAAAGTATTATTAAGCTGCCTATCCCCTTTGACCCATTAATACCACTACTTGGGCTATTTCCTAGGATGATTAAGAAAAAAGGAAAAGTATCAGTATGCTCCAAATATTTATAGAAGAAGTGGAAATTCCAGGGATGGGGAATGTCTGAACAAATTGTGATATATGATTGTGATGAAACACTACTGTGTTATAAGAAATGTCATGAGCTGAATGATTTTAAGAAAAAAAAACATGGAAAGACTTACATGAAATCATGAAGAGTAAAATGAGCAGAACCAAGAGAACATTGTATACAGTAACAGCAATATTGTTTTAAAAATGATTTTGAAGGAATAAATTGTTTTGTCTATAACAAATAACTAAATTAATTATAAAGGACATATGAAGAAAGATGCTATCTTCATCAAGAGAAAGAACTGACAAATAGAAGTGGGTATAGAATAATTTTACATTTATTATACATATGCATATATATATATATATGGATACGATGTTGTGGGGAATGCTTGTTTTATATTCCATAAATTAAAAATAAAATTAAAATAAAAAACCACACCCTGACATCTACACATGAAGAGTAAAGTAGTTTGGCAGTTTCATGCCATTGGAAAGAGCTTCCTTCATGCTTTCTTTCAGAGTTCTGTAAGGATTCTCCAATAGGTTGGAGGTTTTTATTTATTTATTATTATTATTTTTAAATAACCAGTATAGAAAGATGTTTAGGTTAGTTCCTCTAGGTCAAAGCTTCTTAAACTTTGGGTTATGACCTACATATGGGGTCCAGTAACCAAATGTGATGGTTGCGAAATTATGATTTATTATCAGTAAATGTTTGATTTACATATTTATATACCTGGGGACACATACAAATTTCTTAGGCTAAAAGAAGTCACGTGGGAAAAGTTAAAGAAGCCCTGCTCTAGGTGGAGAGATGCTTCCCTTGTGATATCCTTGTTGATCCCTAATCAGTCTCATTACCCTTTACTGAAGTCCTTCAGCTATCTACATATTTATATATTCCATATAATGAATATAATCAGACCAACCTCTCTGTAGGTTTCGGCTAAACTGTACCCCATGAATCACATCCTTTCCAGTACAGATATACTATGGAAAGAGGAAGGACAGCCTTAACATCCTGTTTTATCCCCTGCTGCCTCTGACTTTTTATTTCTGAATGTATCCTATAGTTCTAGCACCTGTATCCCTTATTCAAAGCTCCCTTCCATCTAACCTTTATGTATTCTGTATGCATCTACAAATGTATATATGTTACTTCTGCACTAGGATGTAAACTTCAAGAGGGGACTGGTTTCCCCCCCCTGGTTTTCTTTCTATTTTCAGAGCTTAACACAGTGTGCAGAATATTGTAAATATTTAATAAATGTTTGATAAAAGAATAGCTACAATACAGCTTCTCTGGCTCCTAATTTAGTCACACAATCAGTCATTAAACACCTATTAAGGGTCTTTCATATGTCAGGTACTGTGCTGACTTATAATGGAGTTACAAAGAAAGGCAAAAAGCAGTCCCTGTCTCCAAGGAGTTCCAAGTCCAATGGAAGATACGACATGAAACAGGATAAATAGGAAATAATCAATCGAGGGAAGCCACTAGAACTAAGGGGGATTGGGAAAGGTTTCCTGTAGAAAGTGAGATTTTAGCTGGGATTTGAAGGAAGCCCAGGGTGATAAGATACTGTTTATTCCAAGGAAAAGAATGTTACTCTGATTGGAAAACTAGAAACTGTTAGCTCCTCCTAGCTGAATTAGAAATTTAATAGGAGTGGGGAAGGAAGAGGAAGGACTTGGTAATGCATAACAGTCAGAAATCACTCACAGTAATTTGTTTATTTTATTTAATTTTGGTTGGATGAGGGCCAGGGAGAATGAGTTCAGATTTGTTTTGCTTCTAATGTCAGAAGCAGTGTGGGGTGTGTGTGTGTGCGCGTGCGTGTGTGTGTGTGTGTGTGTGTAGAACATTTCAAGGTGGAGGCCAAGGTCTCTTTCTATCCTGTTTCATCACAAAGGTCCTCCTTTCCAAAAGCTTCTGCCTCTCCTTACCAGTCACATCAGTCTTCTCCTAATGATGTAGAAGGTAGAAAGGACCATCAGAAGCAAGATTTTCCACCCCAGTAAGACTAAGATCAAGAGGAGGTTGTATGGTTGACTTTTCTTAGTTGGAAAAGGTCCTGGGGCAGCTGTGGTCAGTGAACCTAGGGAGAGATTCCAGAATCACAGAATTGTCACCTCAAAGGGCTGGAAGGAGTCTCAGAAGTCCATCAGTCTAATCCATCCATACAAAAACAGGAGAAATCTACAGCATCCTGACAAGCCGTCACCTACTCTCTGTTTAAGACTTCTAGGTTTAGTACCTATCTTCAGAGATAACTTATTCCATTCGGGATTGCTTTTATTGTTTTTTTTTCCCTGAAACAATTGAGGTTAAGTGACTTGCCCAGGGTCACACAGCTAGGAAGTGTTAAATGTCTGAGACCACATTTGAACTCAGGTCCTCCTGACTTCAGGGCTGGTGCTCTATCCACTGCTCCCCCTAGCTGTCCCTGAGACTGCTCTTACTGTTAGAAGTTTGTTTTTTTTCTTTCTTATTGAAATAAAATTTTTTTTCTCTAAAACTTACAGCATATGGTTCACATTTTTATAGCACAATGAATGCTTTCCTTAAAATAATTTTGTGAAATAAGTCATATAAAGATTCCTATCCTAAATTTATAGATGAGGAACCTGAAACTAAGGGGAGGGTGGAAATTAACTTGTCCAGCGTTACATAGTTTTTCATTCAAAAAGACTCATATTCAAATGCTTTTTTAGGTCCTTAATCTGTATGTGATTCTGGGCAAGTTACTTAATAGCTTGGTGCCTCAGTTTCCTAATCTGTAAAATGAGGAGGTTGGTCTCTTTGCTCTTTGTTTGGTCTCTCCTGCAGTTCTAAATTCATGATTCTATAAGTCAGAGTTAGTGTTCAAGCCTTTGGTTTACTTCAAGTCCAAGTACAAGTCTCATCAATATCATGTTACCTTTACCTGGCAATTTTTAATGCCCCCGGTATAGTCTTACACACATACATTGGTACAGGGCTGTCCAGTATGGCATACTAGCATCAAAGAAGGCCCTGTGTTCTATGAGCAAAACAGTGCTGCAGTAGCTCAAAATGTGAAGATAAGTAAATTCATGTTTCCACGCCAAATGTTCATATGAATTATTTGTGTCCAACCTCTGGTATGGCCTTCTGAGCTCGTATGGGTTTGATCAGCCACAGTCAGGCACACTATACATTGACTGATATTGTGTCATCATTTTGGTTCTCTGATTACAAAGGACAAAAATGAATGAATGAACCCACATCCAGTTCTTAACACTTCAACATGGGGCTCATTTCTTTATATTTCACTTAGAGCTTTCATAGGATTTAAAATTAGGAAAGACTACAGAAACTGTGTATTCCAATATTCTCATGGCACAAATTGCCCAAACTGGAGAAATGAGATGTACAAGATCAATAGGTAATAATTAACAACCAGAATTTAAACCCTGGTCTCAATACTAATCCTCATGCTTTTTTCCATTATACCCACTGACCCCAGACGTCTCAACTACTCTCTGTAGCCAAAGGGACTAGACCAATGGTATGCTTGTTAATGTTTAACAATCAGCTTTCTGGGAAAAAAATTATGAAGTTTAATTTGTATTATTAACAATCTCCATCGTTTTCTTAAGTCCAAACAATCAACAAAGTAATAAATTTGGGCAGGTAAGTGGTGCAGTGGATAGAGTACCAGCTCTGAAGTTCAAATTTGATCTCAGACACTTAACGTTTCCTAGCAGTGTGTCCCTGGGCAAGTCACTTAACCCCAATTATCTGGGTTCCCTCCCTCCAAAGAAAAAAATCAAAAACAAAACAATAAATTAAGGCCTCACTTGTCATACTGGCTGATTTCTGAGGTGTAAAAGGTCATGCTAAAATTTTTTAAATTCAGTATGAACTGGCTTCAGCACACCCCTATGCTCTTTCAAGAGGTATTATTTGAAAGATTAGTTTTGGACCTGGTTCAGTTATATTAATTAATACTGATGTTAACTCACAATTCTTTAGCACTTTATGGTTAATAAAGAACTTTCCTTGTAGCAATTCTGAAAGGTATCTAGGGAGTGGAAATATTTTCATTTTTAAAATGAGAAAACTGAGGCTTAGAGAGTGTAATGGACTTTCACTGGAGTCCTAAATGATAAAGACTTATGGAGTCATCCAAGGGAGTCATTCCCTTACTGAGGATCTAGGACCAGGAAATATGGAGAGATGGTGAGTAGGAACCCAGAAGGAAATCCAACCCTAAAGGCCTTCTGGGTAGATACTTAGTTAATAGTAATTGACATGATTGTCTCTAGACTAATCTGTCAAATGATGAGGGGAAGGGAGTTAGATGGGATAATTTCTAAAGTTCTCTCCAGCTACTCTGAGGAACTACATGATATTATGAAAATCATATTGGGCTAAGCATCAAGAGAGCCATAGTAAACTGTTAATGGTGACTAATGCTCCTTGGAGGACAGACTAGAACCTATAGGCTTTTCAAACAGTCACTAGAAAATGTGGTACAATTAAAAAAAACTGTAAATAAATTCATTCCTTAAAATTATAATTCATATTTTTATAGCACCTTGAACTTTAAAGCACTTTGGTTTATTGGCTTATTTAACCCTCACAGCTTCCTTGTGAAGTACAGAGTTGATTGTTTTTGATCCCTGTTTTATTGATGGGGAAACTGAGGCTCCAACTGGGATTAAAATGGTCTGGGATGGGGAGTGTCTCTGAAGCACTACATTTTTATGTTGCAGAATTTCACCTGGGTCCTCATAGCAGCAAGACAGTCCTTGTACACTTGTACTCTCAACAGTGGCTTTGCCAATCCTTATTGTTCCTCTTTGAATTTCCCATGGTTCCCCTCTCTTTGCTTTAAACTGAGAACTTTGCCTCATATTTCATTAAAGAAATTGAGGCCATTTGCTAAGAGCTCCCTCTTTTTCCCTCCTCCATATCTCATATTACTCAGGAGCTTTCTGCATTTCTATCCTGTCTTCTCCTGTAGATTGTCACCTCTATCATCCCCACTTTCTCTTCTCTCTTCACTTTCTCATTACTATAGACATATAAGCTAGTTCCTTGCTGCCCATAAGCCCCCTCATCTCCTCCGTCCTCTTTTTTGATCCATCTGTCCTTGCTGGCTACCATCTTGTGCCCTGGCTAAACTTGAGAAGATCATTGAGAATCAGTGCTTCCAATTCCTCTCCTCTCACTCTCTTCTTGACTCTCCATAATCTGGCTTTCAATCTCATTATTCAAATGAAACTGTATTCTCCAAAGTTTCCAATAATCTCTTAGCTGATAAATTTAATGCCTTTTTCCCCCTCTTAATTCAATCCCTCTTGATTTTTTTTTTGTAGCCTTTAACAGTGTTAACAGTTAACAGTGTTAGTTATCCTCTTCTTGACACTTTTTTGTCTCTACATTTTCATGTTCTCTTGCCTCTCCTTTTACCTATTTGACTACTACTTCTCAGTCTCCCAATAAAGACTCTTTTCTGGTTCTTGATCCAAGTTGTGATGACTGTTTCTCATCTTCCTCAAGCCTTTTCCCTGGGCCCTCTTTTCTCCCTCTATTTGTTTGGTGACCTCATCAGGCCCCATGGATTCATTTATCATCTCTATATAGATGATTCTTAGATTTATTTATCTAATCCAACCAGCCTTGTGGTTCTCTAGTATCATATTTCCAACTGTCTCACATCTTGAAGTGAATATTCCATAGGCATCAACATATTCTAAACTGGACTCATCTTCCTTTTGAAATTCTCTCTCTTTCTAACTTCCCTATTCCTGCTAGTGACACTACCATGCACATAGCCACCCATGGACAACCTAAGTGTCATCCTCTCACCTCACATGTTCAGTTAGTGCCAAGTCCTGCCAATTCCATTTTTGCAAACTCTCTCCTATAAGTCCCATTATTCTTTTCTGAGACTACCACCACCCTGAAAAAAGGTGGCCCTCATCAACTCACATCTGGAGTTGCAATAGCTTGCTGGTTTCTTCTCATTCCAATACATTCTCCACGGAGCTATCCGAGTGATCTTCCTAAAGTGCAGGTCTGACTGTGTCACCCACCTAATAAAAAATTCTAATGGCGCCTTATTACCTCTAGCATCAAAGATAAAGCTCTCTGGCCTTTAGAGCTCTTTACAACCTGTCGCATGTAGTCTATGACCACTACACGAGGCAGTCTATCTCCTTCCTCTTTGTATTTTTGCTTAAGCCTGGAATTCTCTCCTTTGTCACTCCTGACTTCTCTGGCTTCCTTCCTTCAGCTAAAATCCCCTCTTCTGTAAGAAGTCTTTGCTGGTTTCCTTAATGCTAGTGACTGCTTTCTCTTATTTTCTTCAGTTTATAGCTATATATAGATAGAGATAGGTAGAGATACAGATACAGATGTAGTTTGCACAAAGTTGTTCACACAGAATTGTTTGCATGTTGTCACCCATTAGAGAGTGAGCTTCTCGATAGTAAGAACCATATTTTTGCTTTTCTTTGTAGCCCCAGTACTTAGAACAATACCTAATACACAGTAGGTGCTTAATAAATTCTTGTTGACTTGACTGAGGGTCTGGCTTGGTCATGGCAAGGTGGGGTCAGATTTTAGCCTCATCCAGAGCTATTGTAGAAGGAGAAAGGAATGATAATCTGGGTTGATGCCATGAGCTCTGTCTGGAGCTGAGCAAGGCAGGCTTACCTCTGTTTGATAGGGAATTGTTCACAGCATCTCTTGGAGGCTTCAAGGTATAGTCCCCTGTGGATGATTCAGGCTTTACCTCACAGACCACTTGTGACTGGACATGGGATCCACTGAATGGCAACTGCACTATCCTGGTGACATTGTAGAAGTTGTTGATCTGGCGAGTGCTTAATGATTTCTTCTTGGGATGTGACTCCTTCCCATCTTCAAACCACGTAATAGTGACTTGGTGACTGTAGAATCCCAGAGAAGTGCAGGTGAAAGTTGTCAGGTGTTCTCTCGCCAAGGTGGGGGAGAGATTGGCTGCAAAGATAGACTCTTTTAAAGAAGAGTTATGGATTCCTAGAATCACAGAATATCAGGGATAAAAGTAATGTTAAAACACAAAATGTCTGAGGTGGAAGGGACCTCTTAGATATTATCTAGTCCAACTTTCATTTACAGATAAGGAAGCTGAGTCCTAAAGTACAGAAAAGAAAATCACTTGGTTTCAGCTTTCCCTTCATTTCCAATACCCTCTGCTCCAGCCAGGTGAATCTTCTCATCTGTGACCCAGGTAAAAGGAAAAGCACATCACTGAGGCAGCCCCTCCCTTATTTTTCCCCTTCACCTGGGAGATTTGACTGCTTACAGGTCTTGGATGGGATGGGAATCAATGACTATTTCTTCTGGTAATATAGAGAATGTCTGGCCTTTCTACCTGTCTTGTCCCTGCCTCCTGAAGTACTCTAGACCTTATCATCTGCATTGCCCTGTACTTTGCATTTCTCTGGTGCCATCATCTAACCTCATTATGCAGCCTAAGAACCTTTAGGTTCTTCCATCCAGCCCAAAGCTTCACCTAATGCTGCTTTTTCTATTTGACCTTATTGCTGAGCTTTCTGTTATATTTGTCTCTGCCCCCTTCTTTAAATTCCCAGCACTTGGTTTAGCTCTGGATAATGGGAATTAGGTGGTACAGTGGATAGAGTGCCAGGCCTGGAATCAGAAAGAACTGAGTTCAAATCTAGCCTCAAACATTACTAGTTATGTGACCCTGGGGGAGTTCTTTTAACTGTTGGCCTCTGTTTGCTCATCTCTAAAGTGAGTTGGAAAAAGCATTCCAGTGTCTGACAGGAAAACAGCCATCCTTTTGTGGGTTCTGCTGCTCCAGAATTCATTTTGAGGTGTTTTTGGGAAAAAGTTGTTTGTAAGGGAGTTTGGGAGATCTCAGGCAAGTTCCTACCTTTTTTATACAGTCTTGGCTCCACCCAAGAAACTCCCAAAAGAAGTCAATAAAGAGTTGGACATATCTGAGAAATGACTAAACAAACGGCAATAATAGCATTTAATAAGTACTTTTTCACTCATTCATTTCCTACCCAACTTCATCCTTCTGCTTTCCCTTTTATTCTTCCCTTTCTCTCTCCCTTCACATTTCCTTAGAGATTGAATAGAACTTTAGTTTGATCATGTGCACTAAATGAGTTAACATTTTCTTAGATCTTGTATTCCAGGAATCTACTGTGTGGATACATCTAATAGTCCTTCCCTTTAATGTGGTCAGACTTTTGTTCCTATATAGCTTCTACTGAAGGCTGACTGACTAAGGTTAAGGGAAATGACAGTGATGGGGGTTAAAAGCTAAAAGGGACATAAACTGGGGTCACCAGAGTCTGGCTAAAAGATTTATCTAGGGAGGAGACAGGAGACAAATTAAGAATGCTACAAAAGAAAAGAGAGATCACAAACTGAGTAGCAAAGAGGAATAAGAATTTAAAGAAAAGATATTATTTGGAGTGAGAACTTAGGGCTGAGAGATTCAGTAGAAGGATATAAGTCTCTTCAAAGTCAAAACCATATTTTTTTATTTTTGTGTGTTCATCTTCATACATAGGCACTACACACACACACACATACACACACACATACACACACACACACACACACACACACACACAGATTTGCTTATTGAATTTAAAAGAACTGGCAAGGACCTTAGAGATCACTGAAACCAGAGTACCTGGTCCAAGGCTCAGCACTACTACATGGTAGTTTTGTGATCTCAGCCAAATAATTTAATCTTTCTTAGAGACTGTTTCCAGAGCTATGAATGGCAATAAGAACAAGTGTATTACTTACCAGTCTCATAGTAATGTTATGAGATGTATATTTATTTAATTGTTGTTTTTATTATCTAGTCCATAACCCACAACCCCCTTTTGCAGATGAAAAAGCAGAGTAAGAGAAGAGAGATAATCCATTTGTCACACAGCAGTAGCAGAATTGTAGTAGAATCCAGACCTTTTTGGCTATGTAAATTGAAGCTACAGGAAGATAATATGGCATAAAAGAGACTTGGACCCAGGTCTTCAGTTTACACATATTCTAAGAGTGCCATTTTTTCCCACAGAAAGGAAGTTGAGACAATAATGGTGCTCCATCACAACATTGATTCCCATGGTTTCTATTCCAGGAAAACTGGGTTTTTATGAGTGCCAGTGAGCTTTGCTCTTGATCCCTTTATCCTGAGATGTCTATCCAAGCAAGCTAGGGGTCTATAAATTTTTCTCTCCAAACCATCTCCCCCACATAGTTAGGACATGACAAGGTAGATGGTATCCTCACTTACCAAAGATGTCCAGGAGCAGAGTCATCAGCAGAAAAGACAGGGTGGAGGTGGCTGGGCATGGAGAAATTGCCATAGTACTGGGGACCCTGTCTGTCTTTCCCGAGACAGAATGCCAAGATACTCTTCCTGTAGAAAATGAAACTTACTGAATCTTTCTCTAGTCTAAGAGGAGGTGGAAAAGCCCAGACTATCTTTACTATGATTAAGAAAGAGGAACTGGATAGAATTTTAGTTCAACACTATAGCTTGAGTGATGTAACCATTTCTTGGTGGTTAGGTTCCCACTAGTATGGCTGGCAAAAATAGTCCGTTTTGCAACAAATAGGTCACATTACTCCATCTTATATTCCCCCTTCCCCAAACTTCAGAGGATCTCTGTCAACTAAAGGATAAACCTAGCATTTAAAGTTCTCCACAATGTGGCCCAGTTCAACCACATTTTAAATTATAAATGTTCATGCCAAGCTACTTAATTGTTAAAATCATTCATAGTGCACTCATGCAGACCATATTGGTTGAAATGAATGGAAAATTCTCATGTAATCCTTCCAAGAGATGAATGGATAAAATGAATGAGAAAGCATTTACTGAGCATTTGCAATTTGCCACCTCTAGGTATACAAATAGAAAAAGAAAGATCACCCTTGCTCTTGAGGAACTTATACTCTAACTGGGGAAGGAAGACAAATTAAAAAGAAAGCTGGTGGACAGATGATGATGATGATGCCCAGAAATCCTAAGGTAAAAGATTGGGGATGTCAAGATCCTTTTCTGAGATCAGAGGACAATTTGGGGGGAACTACAGAGAGAAGACTGGAAGACTTTAGAGAGAGCCAGTGCTAGGAAACGGGTAAGATTTGGTGATTTTCTGTCTCAGAGAAATAATAGGGTTGGTCATAAATCCAAGCTACATGAGCAATCAAGAACAAGCAAATGGAGAATCCAGGGAAGACGAAGCTTCTAGGGATGGTTGGTTTTCCTGTCAGTCAACATTCAAGGAAAATTCTGGTTTGGCCCTGGTTTTGGGAAGGAAGTAAGAGGAAGGCTTGAAGGGAAAAGTGCCTCCTGACCTCTCCACCTCCACCGGAGTATATATTGATAAAGAGATAAGATCAGATAAATGGGACTTGATAACTCCAAAGAGGCTTAGGAGAAAGTCCATATATAGGAGCTATGTCCTTTGAGATGATAATTCAGATTGTAGAGAGAGGAGTGGGAAAGAACAAAATGTAAACTCTTTGAATTGGTATTTAACACTCCATGGTCTGGCTGTCATATCTTTGTAGTCTTATTTCACAGTAAATTCTTTGAAAAATTCTACTGAAAATGAACAGCTATGCTCTATATCTCTTAATTATCCTAAGAAGCTAGGTGGTATGAATAGAGTTCTGGACTTAACATCTGAAAGACACAAATTTAAATCCTTCTACAGACATTTATTATCAATGTGAGCCTGGGCAAGTCATTTAATCAATCAATCAACATTTATTAAGTGCTTCTATCTGTTAGGCACTATGTTAAATACTGGGGGTACAAAAAAAATAAAAAGGCAGTTCTTGCTGTCAGGAACTGCCTAATGGGAGAGATATTGCAAAAACAAATGTGTATACATACATATAAACTCTCTTTGTATAGAATAAGTAGGAAACAATTAGACATTATTATGTTAATAATAATGGGAAACATGAGAATTAAGGGATTGGAGAAAATTTATAGAAGGTAGGATTTCTGAGAAAGCCAGAGAAATCAGTAGGTGGAAATGAGGAGAGAAAGTGTTCCAGGCATGGGGTATACTCAGAGAAAATGCCCAGAGCTAAGAGGTAAAGTGTCTTGTTCTTGAAACACCCAGGAGGCTAGTGTCCCTGGATCAGAGTACATGATAAGGTAGAAGAATGCTGGAAAAATAGAAGAGGGATAGGTTATGAAGAGCTTTTAGATGCCAAGTATAAAGGATTTTGTATTTGATCCTGGAGATAATGGAGTTTGGATGAGATGGTGAAGCAGGATAGATTTGAGAATTGTCAGCATAAGGAAAATAGGAAGGGAATAGGATATGAGAAGGGAAGGATGATAAAAGAGAGGGCATATTGGGGAGGGAGTGGTCAGTAGCAAAACACTTTTGAGGAAGAATAGGGTAAAAGAAGAGAGGGAATAAATGGGAGGAAATTCAGTTAGCAATCGTAATTGTAAAAATATTTTCAAGGAAAGTTTCTCTGATAAGGCCTCATTTTTCAAAAACAGAGGGAACTGAATCAAATTTATTTAAAAAATTAGACATACCCCAGTCGATAAATGATCAAAAGATGTTATCTGTTAGTAGCATCTATTTAAAACCATCAGCAAGCATCATATGTAATGGGGATAAACATCAGCATGCTTGTAGGCAGTTAATAGCCAGTAAAGAGAGAAAAAGAGATTGAAAGCAAGTGAGAGTGCTTTAAAATTTACTAAATTTGCTTTAAATTTACATAAAATTGCAGCAGTGTAATATTGGCTATTAGTGGGTGTGGAAGGATCAAATGAGGATATTTTTCAATATGTCAGAATTTTTCAGACGTTCTCTGTTTCTCTTTTTGTATCTTTCTGTCTCTTTCTCTCTCACACACATTTAATTTTTCATTTATTTATTTTAAATATTATTTTCTTCATATATTTTGAGCTCCAAATTCTCTTCCTCCCTCTTACACTCAACCTAAACCATCGAGAAGGCAAGCAATATAGCAATTATACATATGAAAACATGCAAAATAAATGACATTAGCCATTTAAAAAAAAACAAAAATTAACAAAGTGAAAAAAATTATACTTCAGTATGCACTCAGACTTCATCATTTCTCTTTCCAGAGCTGGATAGCATTTTATTTTTTTATCATGAGTCCTTTGGAATTGTCTTGGACTATTGTATTGATCAGAGTTTCCAAGTCTTTCATAGTTGATCATTATTACATCACTGCTGGTACTATGTATAATGATCTTCTGGTTCTTCTCCCTTTACTTTGTATCCGTTCATGTGGTTCTTGTCATGTTTTTTCCTGAGAAGAGAGCTGCTATAAATATATGTAGAAAAGATATATATCCTTTTCCTTTTTTTTTTTTTTTTTGAAATCTCTTGTTGTTCATCCCTAGTAGTGGTATTGTTAAGTTAAAAGATTTGCATGAGGGGCAGCTAGGTGGTGCAGTGGATAGAGCACCAGACCTGAAGTCAGGAAGACCTGAGTTCAAATCTGGTCTCAGACACTTAACATTCCCTAGCTTTGTGACCCTGGGCAAGTCACTTAACCCCAATTGCCTTAGCAAAAAGCAAAAAAAAATTTTGCATGAATTTATAGCCCTTTGGGCATAGATCATATCTTCTGATCATTTATCAATTGGGGCATGGCTTTTATTTTTTTCTAAATTTGACTCAATTTCCTCTATGTTTGAGAAATGAGGCCTTATCATAGAAACTTGCTTCAAAATTTTTTACAATTGCTATTCTAACTGTATTATTCTCTATTTGTTCTATTCTTTTTCTTTAACTCTGTCCATTCTTAAATGTGTTTTTTCTACTGACTACTTCCTCCCTCAATATGCCTTCTCTCTTATCAGCCTCCTCTCTTCCTATAACTCATTACACTCCTATTTTCCTGCAGAGTAAGATAGATTTCTATACCCATATTGAATGTGTATGTTATTTTCCTCTTAGAGCCAACTCCGATGAGAGTAAGATTCACTCACTCACCCTTCCACTCCCTCTTCCTCAAGTTTTTTCTTGCCTCTTTTTATGGCAGATAATTTATACCATTCCACTTTTCCCTTTCCCTTTTCCCAGTTCATTCCTCTTTCATCCCTTAACTTAATTTTTTTAAAAAATATTATCCCTTCATATTCAACTCATACCTTTGCCTTCTGTCTATATATATTCCTTTAAACTGCCATAATAATGAGAAAGTTCTAATGAGTTACAAATATCATTCTCCCATGTAGGAATGTAAACAGATAAGCCTTATTATTAAGGTCTTTATGATATTACTTTCCTGATTACCTCCTTATGCTTCTCCTGAGTCTTCTATTTGAAAATCAGATTTTCCATTTAGCTCTGGTCTTTTTATCACGAATGCTTGAAAATCCTCTATTTCATTGAATATTCATCTTTCCCCCTGAAGAATTATACTCAGTTTTGCTAAGAAGGTGATTCTTGGTTGTAATTCTAACTCCATTGCTCTGTAAAATATCATATTCTAAGCCCTGGTCCTTTAATGTAGAGGCTGCTATATTATGTGTTATCCTAACTGTGATTCCACTGTACTTGAATTGTTTTTTTCTAGATACTTGCAATATTTTCTTCTTGATCTGGGAATTCTGGAATTTGGCTAACATATTCCTGGGAGTTTTTATTTTGGAATCTCTTTAATGAGGTGATTGGTGGATTCTTTCAATTTCTATTTTACCCTCTGGTTCTAAAATATCAGGACAGTATTCCTTGATAATTTTTTGAACGATAACATCCAGACTTTTTTTTTTTTGATCATGACTTTCAAGTAGACCAGTAATTTTAAAATAATCTTTCCTAGATCTATTTTCCAGGTCATTTGTTTTTCCATTGAAATATTTCACTTCCCCCCTATTTTTGGGTTTTACTTTATTGTATCTTGTATCCATTTGCTCACTTCTAATTTTTAATTCTAATTTTTGTACCTCCTTTCCCAATTGGCTGATTTTACTTTTAAGATATACTTCTCCTTATTAGCTTTTTGTTTTGCCTTTTGTACCACTCTCAATTCTTTCCCCAATTTTAACTCTATCTCTCTTAATTGATTTTCAAAATCCCTTTTGAGTTCTTTTATAGCATGAGACTAATTCTTATTGTTCTTGGAGGCTTTGGATGTAGGAGCTCTGACTTTGTTATTTTTTTCTGAGAATGTTTTGATCTTCCTTGTCAACATAGTAACTTTCTATGAGAAGTCTGGAAGCCACCAGTACTGCCCATGGTTCAGAGGTCCCTAGATCCTTTACTGCTTTACTGCCATGGGGCCAGTACTGAGGTAGAGACTGGGGCTGCTCTGGTACAGCACCCCTGGGGCATGCTGGACTCCCATCGTGGTGTAATAGACTTTTTATGCTGACCTAAGTTGTCTTCAGCTGGAAAATATTTTACTTCATCTTTTTGGGTGTTTTGATGCTCTACAATTTGTTTAGTCATTATTTAAAGGAATTTGGAGTGGCCTGGGGGAAAGGTTGGGGTGAGTTCCTGTTGCTAATATTTTATTTAACATTTTTTCATTTATATTTATTGATATATTAATCTAGCATTTCATTTTTTCAATTCTTCCTGATTTACATATCAAAACCATGTATATATCATAGACAGAATATATATATGTATATATATGTATAACAGTTTATATAATATTGGCATTAATTTTTATTTGACTATTTGATGGATTTTACTTTGAATGTATCTGGGCTTAAAATATTTTTCTCTGAAAGTTTATTTATACCTTGTTCAACTTTTCCCTCTGAAATTGGATTTTTAAATTCAGGGACCTTTTATTTTTGTAAATACATATTTATTTCTTTTAAATTGTTGGTTTTGTTTGCATATCTTTGGACAAACTAATTTTTAACATTGTCCTTTATTTCTTATTTGTTTGTTGTGAATTTCCTTGTTTTTTTTTAATATTGATAAGGTGTATTTTTTCTCCTTTCAAAATTGTCAGTTTATTTTTAAAACAATTCCTATTTTTATTTATCAACTCAATTTTTTGTTTTCAAATTTGTTATTTTTTTCTTTGATTTTTAGGGTTTCTATCTGGTATTTAAATGAGGTTTTGAAATTTATTTAGTTTAGTTGCATTTTCAAATTATTGCCCTGCTCTTTCTTTTTCTTTCTTTCTTTCTTTTTTTTTTAATAAAAGAGTTAATAAAGAACCTACCTCCTTTGGGGAATTGTGAGGATCAAAATGATGAAATGATTGTAAAATGCTTATCACAGTAACTGGTATACATGAAGCACTGTTGACCATTGTTATAGTATTATTATTTCTTTAATTGAATGTAATTGTATATCAGGTTTTAGATATGATTAATATAAAGCTGAACAATTTTTCTATGTAAGATAATTTGGAAATGCACTTAGCTGAATTGATGTCATCTGACTGGTAATAAGTTTTGTTTTGTGTTTTAAATACATAATTGTATATTATTGTTCCATGTTATTAGTGCATTTCTAAATTTTCTTATATTGTGAATTTTGGGAAATCATTTTATCTGAAGTGCTGTTAGAAAGACAATAAAATGAAGGAGCATACATGCGGTAGCACAAAATGGAGCCAATGTTCATGACATAGATTGTTATTGGTTCTATTGATTTCTATACCAAACCAATTCCATTTTGTAGCTATCCTTCACTCCATCTCATCATGTGCCATTTAGCTTTCTGGAACTATGAACTGGACCAAACAATTGCTGGAAAGCAATTTGGAGTTATGCTAAGAAAGTGACTACCCTTTGAACTAGGGTTCCAAGATACACACACACACACACACACACACACACACACACACACACATGTATGTGTGATGGACATATGTTGTTTGGATATATGTATATATTTGTGTATGTGTTTCCCAAGAGGTTAAAGACATAAAGATTTCCTATACAAAAAATATTTATAGCAGCACTTTTTGCCATTGCAAAGACCTGGAATCAAAATAAATATTAGTTGTAAGGGGAATGATTAAAGGAATTGTTATACATGAATCTAATGAAATATTTTTGTTTTTATAAGAAAGTATAAATATGAGGAAGAATGGAAAGATAAAAATTGAATCAAAGTGAAGTGAGCAGAACCAAGAAGAAAAATATGCTTATTGACTATAATAATGTAAATAAAAAGAAAACCTGTAAATGAATACTGTTTAATTATAATGACTATGCTTGCTCCAGAAGAAAAAATGCCAAAATGAATACTGTCACATTTGGTTAATGTGTTTTGTTGAACTATTTCTCTCCAACTCTCAACCCATACACATTTAAAAAAAAACAAAAACAAACAATCTTACAGGGGAATGGCTCTTTTTCTAGGGGAACAAGGAAGGACATATTCAGAAATGAAGGTGATGTAGAATAAAATTCATCAATATAAACTTATAAAAGGAATTATAAATTAATACGCTGACAGGAAAAGCTGAGAGGGAGCTTCAGCTAAATATCCTTTTATAGGTTTGATGGGGAAGGTCTAGAACTGTGACTTCTAGAAGCCATGAGCAGCTCTTCTTCTTGTAGTCTTTGGAAGGTATCACTGTAGATTCTGGGACTGCCTTGGGAAAGACATGAAAGCTTGGAGCATCAAAGAACTGGAGTCTCTTGATTCCTTTCTGGGCGTTAGTCTTCAAAGCCATTGTCTTGTTCTAATATTCTCTTCCTATTCCTCTCTATATCCTTGAATTCCAGGGGCATAGGAGAAGGGAGGAAAAGAAGGGAACCCCTCTGGATAGTCAACTTCTAGGGAGATTAGGAAACACATGCTGTTCTAGTATAGGAAGAACAAAGAACACAGGATAGAGGCAAAAGGAGGTCCAAGGTGAGGACCCAGGGGATGGGAGTAGCTCTGAGGTTGTAGCTGGAAATAGAGAGGAGAGATAAAGACCAGGTCCCTCTCCCACTGATAGCCAGATGTATAATCTTGTAAATCCTTTCACAAATCAAAACACTTCTACCTTTTAATTTTACTTCTATCCATTTGAAAAATATCCCATTCTACTAAATCCATCTTGTACTCTCAAAGAGTACATAGATTTGTACATAGTACAAAGATTCCAGTCCCAGCTTTGCCACTAACTTGCTGACAAGTCATTTATCCTTTATGGCCTTTAGTTTTCTTCTCTGTATAATTAAGAGTATGAATCCAATTGCTCCCAGGATTATCATTCTATGTTCTATATTTGAATGTCTCATCTAGCTTTGAATTTTATGTTCTATCATCTAAGGTCTTTCCCAGGTCTGACATTCTATATTCTAAGGTCCCTTCTAGACTTAAAATTCTAGGATTCTGAGATTTTGGGATGATTTCATTTTGATCTCATATTCTCTTTATTATTCAGCTTTTTAGGAAGTTGTTCTATATAATTTGATGAACTCTGGGGATTCTGGTAGGGGAAATATCAGGACACTTTTAAGGCTTCCAAGAATGGGGTAATGGGGCCTCACTTTTCCTAAGACCTTATGTAGTATTGTACAAGATGGAAATTTTGGGAAATGATGTCAGACTCTTGTAATCATTATTCTGCTCCTTTTATTTCCTTCCAAGCCAGTGCACTCACCATTCCTCCATTTAAAAATATCTTTGAAGATCAACAGACATTTTTCAGGTGGATTGTCGTAGTCCCTAGAGATCACCAAGGCTAAAAACTGTTTTTTTTTTTTTTTTTTTTTCTCACTGTAATTATGACTGTGATCTTGGTTTTCTTCCCTGAGGCAAGACCTTATCATTATGGGATAAAAATAGTCCCTCACCTTTATATTCTTCTCTTCCTTATGACATGGTCAAGATACCGAATAGCAACTAGCTTTCAGTCCCAGGATTACAATCACAAAGAAGAAAATAGAAATTCTTAGATCTTCTGGACACTGGAGAGTGGAGACTGAACTGACGGAAGATCCACTGGATGAGGTGAGTAAGAAAAGTAAGGATAGTTTGAGGTGTGAGGAAGGGGAGAAAAATTGGTACAAAATCCTTCCAATTTCCTCCACTCTCCCCATCTAAGCAATGTGATCGGCCAAACCCCTGATTTCCTATAGAGTTTCAACAAGAAAGAATCATAGGATCATTGCATCATGCATGCATCTAGAGCTGTTAGGGCCCTCCAAGACCATCTAGGTCAGTCTTCTTATTTTACAGATAAGGCTGTTGAGATGGTTCATGATTCCTGATTTGCCCAAGGTTATTCAGCTAGTTAATGACAGAGTGGATTTGAACACTTGCTATCTGGCTCCAAGTTCAAGGGTCCCCTGAGGATTTGGGTTTGGGCTCTAACTGCACTTTCTGCCTATTTTACTAGATAATCTCCATGGAGCCTTCCAGCTCTAATTGCTCTCCCCATCTCAAGGCTCTTTCCCTCTGAACCATCTAACTGGACATATCTTTCTAATGTGTCATCCTGATCCTGATTCCCTTCTATTGAAAACAAAACAAAACAAACATCCACAGCTTACCATTGTTTTCAGGATAAAGTCTAAATTGTCCTTCATTCCAGACTTTTTTTTGTGTGTTACGAACATAATTTACTTTTCCAGTCTTATCTTTTATTATTTCTACTTTTGTACATTATACTGTACCCAGTACAATCTCCTCATTATCTCATATTGTGCACTTCCTACCTCTTGATTTTTGGCCACATTTTGTCACTATTTAGGATGTACTATTCAGTACCTGCTTCTCCTCCACCTGTCCAAATGCTCTCCATCTTCTAAGGTGGACTTCAAATCTTATCTCCTCCAAGAAACCTTCCCAGACCATTCCAGCACACACTCAGTGAACTCTCTCTTCTACAGTTCTGTCTACATAACTCATTTATCCTTATCATAGGCACTCACATTCCTTAGCTCATGGTATAAATTTCTTCATGTGCATAAATATTTTTTCCCCAGTGAGAGTAAGAAGATATACTTCGAAGATATACTTTCAGGATACTGTTTAAGTTGTATCCAACTCTCTGTGAGATCACTCTGTGACTCCATTTGGATTTTGTTTTTGGCAAAGATACTGGGATAGTTTGCCATTTCCTTTTCCAGCTCATGTTACAGGTGAGGAAACTATCTTAAACTATTTAAATGACTTGTTCAGGGGCACACAGCTAGCAAGTATCTGAGATTAGATTTGATCTCAGGAAGATGATTCTTCCTTACTCCAGGCTCAGTGCTCTATCTACTGCACCATCTAGCTGCCCTGCTTTCTAAATGGGAGGGAGAAAACTTTTCTAAACTATATGTGAAAAGAAATCTTCTCTGTGGTATCACCTGAGAGTGATCACTCAACCTCTCTGTGAAGACTTTTAATATTGGGTGAGAGGGTTCTATTCAATGCAATGATTCTACATCCTCTCCCTTGGGAGCCAAATGAGATCAGACTTGTAAATGCTATCCAACGTAGCTTCCTGGGACAGAGGAAATGGACCTTGCTTGGATGCTTCACATTTGACTCAGGAATGGATCATTTGATGAGGGGATAGGTGAAAAAAATACTTAGGAGCCAGGGACAGAGAACTCAGAGCTCACAGTGGAAGACAGATTAAGAGTTGAAAGAGACCTTGGATATCACCTAAGGCAACCTTTTACCCTCAATTTATTTGATAGATGATGAAACTGGAGCCCAGATTGTTGCTTTGCTAAGGTCATAAAAGTAGTAGCAAAGTAGAGATTGAAGTTCAAGTCCTCTGGATCTAATCCAGTACTCTTTTCAGTACACCATGATGCCTTTCCCTGCTTTGGACCACACACAGAAAGCCTGATGCCCAGCGCTTATAATCTGCTGAACCCCTACTATTTTGGTGGAACTTGACACAGGAGTAGACCCTATCATTCTAGGTAGTGATATTGCTGATGAGGATGCTCAGGTTCCCTGTGAATGGTTGACTTTCTGTGCTCTGGCAGAGGGCTGGTCTTTGCCACTGTATACAAGCTTCTTGCCCATTCCTTTTCTTTTCTTTCTTTTTTTTTTTGTTTCTTGATTTTTTTTATTATTAAAAGTTTTTTATTTACAGAACATATAAGTGATTTTTCTACATTGACCTTTGCAAAACTTTTTTTGTTATTCCAAGCATTTCCCCTCCTTCCCCCCACCCTCACCCCTAGATGACAGGTAATCTAATACATGCTAAATATGTTAAGTTATATGACAAATCCAATATATGTATACATTTCTATACAGTTATCTTACTGCACAAGAGACATCAGATCTAGAAAGAGAGAAGAAGAAACCTAAGAAGGAAAACAAAATGCATGGAAATATTCACAGAAAGTATTAAAATGCTGTGTTGTGGTTCACACTCAGTTCCCTCAGGTCTCTCTCTGGATGTTTATGACTGTCTTCATTGCTGAACAATAAGAACTGGTTTGAACCACATCATTGTTGAAGAGAACCATGTCCATCAGAATTGATTGCCTATTCCTTTTCCCTTGAACCACTTGGTAGGTCAATCAAAGACATCATTGGTTGGCACCCAGGGCAATACTGCTGAACTTCCTTGAATCACTCACAGCACCCCAGAGTTCTTCCACCTCAAGGTCTTTCTGGGGTTTTGTACCTGGGAAGGAGAACAGTTCACAAGGGATGATAAAGTGAGGGAATGCAGCAGGAACGCTCTGGCAGTTGTGCCGTGAAATGATTTAACTTGGAATTCGGGAGAGCTAAGTTCCAGTCTGGAGACCTAAAAGCTCGCTAAGGAGACATTGGACTCCAAGAGGAGGATGGATTCATTTGAACCTAAAAGTATCTATGCTACTATCCCATAAGGGATAAGTTTACTCCCATTCTCAGATTTGGCTGTTTCCTTTCTAATTAGGCAGTGCAGTTTTCCCAAAAGCTGGTAAGAAGAGGCTTTGGAGAGGGGGGGGAGGAAGGAAGGAAGGAGATCTTTGTTTTAGGTACTAGAAAGATAATTTGGTAACTAAAGAGATGAAGTTGGGAATCTGATGAAGTTTTAGACTTAGGGACATGTGGAGCAAAAATAAAAATCTCATTTATTTTTGGGTTGTTTTACTCCACTATGAAATGGGATTCAGGTATTTATTTACTCCCTGGAATGTAATATGGCATAGTGTTTAGAAAACTGTTCTCATAACCAGTAAGACCTGAGTTTATACCCTTTTCTGATACATCCTGGGTGTATGACCCTTTCACCTTACATTAACCTCTCAGGGCTGTAGAAAACTTTCTAAGTGCAAATTTCAAAGAAGATGCCTATCTGCATTAGTTGACAGAGTCACCTTATCTAAGATTTCCCTATATTTTTAAATTCCCAGACCTAATGTTTATTTCTTATTTCATACCAAAACAATCAGATTAATTCTGTATCACATTTTAATTGATCCTACTTATGGTTATTTTGTGGTGTTATTGCCTTAGAGATGATTCTTTGTATCTGAAATTCAGATGCCCTATTATGAGTTTAGAAATCCAGTTTTCTTGCTAATCATTGTTCTATTCTTGCCTCAAGGAAATCCATTATCCTTGAGGGATGCAGATGGGTACCAGGGATTCCGGTCTGGATACCTCCAAGCTATCCTTCAAGGTCTTCTGGTTAGTGAACCAGACTTCTTTGGATAACAATCTCTAACTTTGCAGGTGGACTCATATAATGAATAGCTTAGTAACAAGAGGGAAAGACCAAAGACTTGAACACTAACTCTGACTTATAGAATTAATTAGAGCTGCAGGAGAGACTAAACAAAGAGCAAAGAGACCAACCTTCTCATTTTACAGATTATTGCTAGCCCATCATTCCCGATTTCTAACAAATCATATTGTCCCTCCTGCCTCAGCTCTGTAACCAATCATATTGATTTTGCCATTCATGATGTTGAGCTCTTTTAACCAATCATAATTTGTTCCCCACCTACAAAGTTCTGTTCTTTGTTTTCTACTCCTCAAAGCTATACCCCTCATTTGAAGTCTTAGTTTTACTGAGGAAGCTGATATCCTATTTATTGATAACTCATGCTCAGAACTTTGTACTTCAGTTGACTATCAATGCCAGACTCACAAAGTGTGGTGAGTAAAGCATTTGGTAAACTTTAAAGCACTCTGTCACTTATTTTCAATCTCTCCCTCTTTACTGTCTCATTTCCTACTGTCCTAGCTCCTTTTTGTCCTAGAGTGAAAGTACCCTTACTTGATTCTTCCATTCCTGCTAACTATTGTTTTTTTTTTTTTCCCCTTCTGCCCTTTGCAACTAAACTCCTGGGAAAGGCTGGCTACAATAGGTGCTTCCACTTTCTTCTCATTCTCTTTTTAACCCCTTATAATCTGACTTCTGACCCTACCATTCCAGAAAAACCCACTCTTTCCAAAGTTACTAATGATCTCCTAATAGCCAAATTCACTTATCTTAATTCTCGTTTTCCTTGACCTTTGTATTTTTTTTTTATACTTTTTAACACAGTTTGACATTCTTTGATATTTTTCTCTAGGTTTTCAGGACACTTATCTTCTGGTTTTCCTCCTGCTTACCTGACAGCTCCTTCTCTTATTTGCTGGCTCATGCCCTCTAACCATGGGTATCCTTCAGGATTCTGAACTTGGCCCTCTTCTCCTTCTACTAGAAATTTCATCAGTTCCTTTGAATTTAATTATCATCTCTACCCCTTCCTTTATAAGTCCCTCTCTTACTTACAGATTCCACAGTATGCTCATTTCCCACATCCAAGGAGCCTAGAGGTAGGGACTAGGGTATTAAGTCTGTCGATAACCTCTCACAAAACTGGCAAAAATCAAGGTGCCAGTCTATTCCAGCTCCCCATTCTTCTGAGTTTCAAACTGATTACCATCCTTTGCCTTATCCCAGCTATCTCAGGATTTACCCATGTAAGCTAACCTAATAAGTGTGCTCAACGGAATCCAAACCAGAATTCCACTGGCATACATTTGGTAGACCCAAAATTTCCCTGAACTCCAAGGATGAATCTCCTGTTGAAACAAAATAGGGAAGTGGAATAATGTTAAAGTAAGAGCTAAAAATAATCCTTCCAGTTTCCTAATTCTAATTACAGAGCAGGGGAAGGAAGGCAATGATAGCTGAGAAGGCCATCTTCTTCACACCTTGGGCACTGTGAACTTGGGCAAATATACTTCTATTTAATGGGTCACAGTTTTCTCTGTAAAAAAGAAGGAATTTGAACTATGATCTCTGAGGTCTGTTGCATGTTCTAAGGTTCTTGCCAGCTTCATGATTCTAAATACTTGACTCTAGAAGTGGTTGCTGAATTAAATCAGTATCTAATTTCTGAGGAGTACATGCTCACATTGAAAACATTAGGGTCTTTGGAGCTTGTATGAGCTAACATTGATATCCTTAAATCTGTATAAATGTTTTATCTCCATTCCCCAATAGGATAAAAACTCCTTGAGAGAAGGGATTTTTTTCCATGACAATACATCTCTGTGTGTGTTATCATGCCTTGTATATGCAACTTCTTGTTTGACCTTTGTGTTGAAGAGGAGCAATGACACCATGAAGTGCGATCTTGATTTGAGTGTGAATTGGATATAAGACATCCAAAGTCATCAAAAAAGTCATAGAAGTCTGGTGGCAGGACAAAAATCAGGAAGACTGACAATGGTCCAGGATTCAGGAGATGACCTTTGGGTTTTTGATGTCCGTCTGAACTCTAAATGTCCACAGAACCTGATTCAGCTGCCTTCATGATAAGTGGAACAAATTGTTCTCCTCATCCATTTCATTGGAAGAAGTTTTCATAAGCTGGAAGTAAACATCTTTTATCTTAACAGATGGATATGAGGTCTGCCAGTTACCCTTAATCTGATTTGTCACATCTGCCAAGAAAGATTACCATGGTGAGACTATTGTTTATGTTACAGTTTCTTGGAGTCATAGGTGAGAGTTGGGTGAAAAGTGGGCAACAAAGGTGGATGAACATCCTGACAAAGGCTCCTTCTCAGAGATGTGAAGTCCAGAAAGGAAAATTGATTTGCTTAAGACCATCAACAGTTGTCACATGACTCTTTAGGCCCAAGGATTCTTATTATTTCATGTGAAGTTCAGAGAAAAGATTTTTGACTAAAGTACAAACCTGATAGGAACACTATAGTAATTGTGATAGGTGAGTAGAGATATCTGAGGCAAGGGTTCTTTACCAGGGTGCACAGACCACAAGGTCAGTGGGTAAATTTTGAGAGTGGGATCCTTGAACTTTCATATTTGAAATTTCCATATTTATTTCCATATATTTGTTTTCTTTGACATTTTTCTTTTAATATTTAATATAATAGAATTCCAAATTCTATTCTTCTCTCTCTGACCCTCTCCCTGTGATAGTAAGCAGTTAGATATGTTATACATGAGCAATCAAGTAAAACATTTCTCTAATAATCATTTTGTGGAAGAAAACTTAAAAAGAAAGAAAGGAAGGAAGGTGGGAAAGAAAGAAGGGAGGAAAGAAGGAAGAAAAGAAGGAAAGAAGAACTATGTTATGTGAAGAAATTCCTTCGTAGAAGACAGGAATCAGCTTCTATAGAGATCTTTTTTGGATCCTGACTCTCTCCTTTAAGTTGCCAATTATTCCTCCTAACTTTATGTAATTTTTACCTAGGCTATCAAAAAGTAATGTATAGAATAAGCATCTATCAAATACATGTCTGATGAAAGCTGATAAAAGGTCAATATTACAATATATACATGTATGAGAGGAAACCCATAGTTCCCTACAAATTGAATTTTACAAATTGAAAAGAGTGTATTTTGAAGCATTCACAGAAAGAAGAAATATGATATTTCTACAGGGAAAATAAATCCAGGAAAAATGATAAGCTCTCAAGAATAAAATTCTGAAGAAAGTGGCAGACTGTATTCTAATGAACTGAAATAGGGGAACTTTCAGAGATTGTTGGATACATAAGATTGTACTTAACTTCTAGGATTTAATATATATACATATAATATATATGTATGTATATATATATGTTCATGTCTACATAAATACACCCATATATAAATTTAGTTAATTATTTCCCAATTAACCTTAAATTTTTTAACATTAATTTAAAAAAAATTGAGTTTCAAATTCTCTTCCACACAGATGGTAAGCAATATACTGATTATATAGATGAAATCATGCAAAGCATATTTCCATTTTAATTATAAACAGTCTGGATTTTTGAAATACATATATATATAATATACATACAGATATACACAAATATATACATATATATGTATATATGCTTGTTAGAAACAGCAAGAACAGGTGAGCATGAATCAATATAAAATCGTGGCAGGGTCCCTTGGGAATAGGAGTAGAAAATGAGAAAGCTAAGTAAGAGCTGAGGCTGATGAGGAAAGCTAAATGCAATTAAGAGAGTTTTTTTTTTAAATGTTCATTTTGAATTCATGTTAGAGAAGAGAGAAAAATCAAAGCAGTAAGAGGACTACTTCTCAGTATGACTAGAATGATGATAGTAAGAAGAAGATGAAAATAAGACAGATTCGACTCATTCAATTGCTTCTGGGTTTATTTTTTTTCTAGTAACAATTCTTTTTGAACAGAAGAGAAAAAAGCAAAATGGCTAAGTGGGAGTTGAGACCCAAGAGAAGTTAGGAGATAATAAGCAAACAGTAAATTGCCTTTGATGAATTCAAATCACCAGAGACTATATTCTAGGTTAGTGGAAAAAAACAGGAAGATTTGGTTTTTGAAAGATTATGGAATGATGGAATATTATTTTTATATGTTATTTTATTTTTTCTGGTTATACATGTACATTAATTTTTAATACATATTTCTTTATGAATCATATTAGGAGAGAAAAATCAGAAAAGGGGAAAATCACAAAAGAAAAAAAAAACTAACATAGCATGTGTTGATTTATATTAATCTTCGAAGTTCTCTTTTTGGATGCAGATGGTGTTTCCTATCCAAAGTTTATTGGGTTTGCCTTGGATCACTGAACTACTAAAATTAACCCAGTCTTTCAGAGTTGATCGCACATTCTTGCTGTTACTATGTATAATGTTTGTTTCTGTTTGTTTCGCTCAACATCAGTTCATGTAAATCTTTCCAGGCCTTTCTAAAATTAGCTTGTTCTTTATTTTTTATTGAAAAATAATATTTCATTACCTTCATATACCACAACTTATTCAGCTATTCCCAATTAATGTATTATCTATTCATTGTCCAATTCCTTGCCATCATAAAAAGAGCTGCTGCAAACATTTTTGCACATGTGTGTTCTTTTCCCTCCTTTATGATTTCCTTGGGATACAGAGCCCAGTAGTGGTACTGCTGAATCAAAGGTTATGCACAATTTTATACCCTTTCGGCATAGTGATGGAATATTATTGTGCTATAAGAAATCATGAACAGGTTGGTTTTAGAAAAACATGGAAATTCTCATGAAATAATGCAAAGTGAAGTGAGCAGAATCAAGACAATCTTGTGTACAGTAACAGAAATATTGCTCAAAGACTAACGGTGAAAGACTAAGCTCTTTTGAGTAATATGATCATTCAAATTGACTACAAAGGACTTATGAAGAAAAATGCTATCTACCTCCAGAGAAAGAAGTATGTATTTCATGGTTCCATCTATATCTATTTTTAAAATTTATATCTATATCTGTATCTGTGTCTCTATATCATACCTATATCTTTTTCTTTCAGATGCTTGCCTTCTCTAATGTGGGTTGGAAGGGAAGGAGGGAAAAAGGCTACTCAGAGTTCAAAGTTACAAAAAGAAAAGAAAGATTGTTGGTGAATGGGAGAATCACAGTGGAACTGGAAAGAGGCAAAAGTTGCTCCAATCTTCACAAAAGGGAAAGCAGCAAAGTGGGAAGACAGCAAAGTCTGTAAGTTATAGGCTAATAAAGATTTGGATTACTGGCAAAATTCTAGAATCTTCCTGTTATTATTGTTGATCCAATGACATCACAGGGTAATTCCTGATTTGCACAGGAATTAGATTTAAGTGAGGCGGAGCAACACAAAGTCTTCATCCTCACCCTCTCTTCCAGAATCATTGAACTCCAGTAGCAAGACACAAGTCAGGATGCCAGGAATGGTCCCGGATGCAGTGGATAACCCTGGCATCTTGTAGTAATGTAGTGATAAAAGTTCTGTTATTGAGCATCTAGGTAAAGAGGTAATGTCTGAAAGAAGCAAAACTGGCCTCATCACAGATATGTCAAATCTGACTAATCTCATTCTCTTTTTAAAGAGTTGGCAGAATCACATAGTAGAACAGGAGAATGCAATAGACTTAAGTTACTTATGTAAATGTTATAAGAAGTATCATGAAGTTGATGCTGACCCAGAGTGGAAGTTCTAAAACATATTTGGAGGAAGAACAAATACAGAAACAAAGATAGCATAGAGGGGGAAAGGAAAGGAGAAAAAGAGAGGGAGAGAGAGAGAGAGAGGGAGGGAGGGGGAGAGAGAGAGAGAGAGAGAGAGAGAGAGAGAGAGAGAGAGAGAGAGAAGCAGAGACAGAGACGGAAAGACAGGAGAGAGAGAGAGAAAGGAGAGAGGCAGAGACAGAGACAGAAAGAAGAGAGAGAGAGAGAAAGGAGAGAGACAGAGACAGGAGAGAGAGAGAGAAAGAGGAGGGAGGGAGGAAAAGAGGGAGAGAAGGAAGGAGGGAAGGAGAGAGGGAGAGACAGAAACACAGACACAGAGAAAGAAAAATAACATAGCTGCAAACAATGTGCTTGTATCCCTGTGTCTGGGCTGGAGTATGTAGCTCTATTGTTACAGGCAAAGCACAGGAGCATCTGTGGTGAACTCTTCCCATCCTATCTACTAGGTTGCTATTCAGTTCCCTATATGGGAACACAGTACAATTATATGGAAATCAGCTTAAAAGGGATTAGTGACCAAACTGAGGAGGAGAATAGGTAACCAGTATTTGGGATGAATTTTACCCTTATTCTCCAGATTGAGACTTGGTCTGTCTCAGTACCCTAGTCATTTGAATGCTTGAGCTGGGATAGGGAAAATCTGAACCGGGGAGGTCATGGCTGCATTTTGGATATGACTGACTATGTTTTTGCTTTCTAATCAGTTTTCTTCTATAAAATGAGGGGGTTTGACTAGATGACCTCTAAGGTTCCTTAGCTAGGTAAAAGGTTTTGCATTTACTACAATCTGACCTTTATTAGCTGGAAGCAAATTGGAGGAGTTTCCAGGAGAAGGAACAGCCCCCCCGAGTATACTGAGCCTGAGCTCCAAGTGGAGCTTAACTCCACTTTCAGGGAGTTAAGAGGGAGGTTTATACTAGTGAGACTGGCTACACGACATGCCGTAAGGATAAAGTTGCTTTCATCAAGTCCTTACAGTCAAAATGAGGGCCGTCTCCAGTCATCCTGTTCTGTATCTGGCCACGTGGCCCAGATGGCTCTAGAGGAGACAGGCTAGTGACTTTTCGGAGCCCACCATCACTCAAAGCCCACTCACTTGCATGTGATGGCATCATCTCCCTGATGTCATGATCCCCTTCAAAAACAAAGGATAAAAGACAACAGTCATCATGGAGAGATTTAGGCTAGAAGATGATGCACACATTCATTGGGATTTAGAACTAGTTGGTGACTAGACCCCCCCAAATAGTCCTTCAGAGTTTTGACCTCAGCCATACAGTCTCTCTTACATGATTTCTTCAGCTCCTGTAGATTTCATGCTCATCTCTTTGCAAATGACTCCCAATCTATTTAGCCCTTATCCTTTCTTGAGCTCCAGACTCAAGAAACACTCCAAACTTATCAGCTGCTTACTAGACATCTCTAGCTGGATGAATCATGTTGTTGCTGAGTTGTTATAGTTGTGTCTGATTCTTCATGGCCCCATTTGGGGCTTTCTATTTACTGGAGTAGTTTGCCATATCCTTCTCTAGCTCATTTGACAAATGAGGAAATTGAGGCAAGCAGAGTTAAGTGACTTGCTCAAGGTCACAGAGTTAATAAGTATTTAAGTCCACATTTGAAACCAGGTCTTCCTGACTGCAGGGTATTCTTTCACTGGGCCACTTAGATGTCCCTATTCCAAAGTCAACTTGTCCAAAAAAGAATTTGGTACTCCCCCTCCCTTTTACTTTGTCTCCTTCAGACCTACATCCCATCACAATTGCATCCTTCTAGTTATCCAAGTTCACACTTCTGAGTTATTCTTGACTATTCACAACTCCATCAACAATGTACCAGTGTCCTTATCTTCTCACAGTCTCTCTAATATGAACGATTTACATCTTTTATCAACATTATGAATTGGTAGGTGACTTCTTTAGGTATTTGTAAGGGGAACCTCACAGTTGTTTTGATATACATTTCTGTTATTAATAATTTGGAACATTTTTTCATATAGTTATTAATACTTTATAGTTTTTTGAGAACTGTACATATCCTTGACTTATCTAATGGAAAGTGGCTATTGGTAATCTATCAACCAATTGTTAATTGTTTATGTGCTTGGATCTTGTTTGGTTATCATGGATACTCAATTCTTGGAGAAATTTGATACAAAATCTCCCCCCCCCATTTGTTTACTTCCAATGGCTCACATTTCTATGATACTTTTCATCTTAAAAAGTTTCCTAATGATAATTTTATAAGCCATACAAAACAGGTATTGCTATTGTCTCTTTAGAGATGAGGTAATGTGCTCAGAGAGAAAAAGCAATTCCCCTAAGGCCATAAATGTTTTGGTTTAAGTCTCAGAGCTGGATTTCAAATTTAGGAATTTCAGCTCTGATATATACTGATCTTTTCAATGAGCTATACTTTCTTGGGCTTGAAGGAGGACTGTAATTTATCAATTCAGGCCTGAAAAAAAGGACACACGATACAATCAATAAATATTTAGGATGCTCTGTGCCCATAACCACAGGACAGGGAAAGATAATTTCAGGGCTTCTAGAAACCCCTCCAAATACCTTAAATGCATCCCCATCACAATTTAGAAAATGTGAGGAGAGGAGACTGCAAAAACAAAGGGAAAAGTAAGAAAATTGCAGATAGAATAGGGTTGGGGAGATAGATAAAGGACATTCTTGGACCTGCTAGGAGGGCTGGTTGTTATAGCATGTTAGTATTACATCAAAACCATAAACCATAACTTGTTACGCCATTCCCAAAATGATAGGTATCCCTGCAATTTTCATTTCTTTGCCAACAGAAAATGAGCTGCTATAAATATTTTTGTATATGTGGGTCAGTTTCCTTTTTTCTTATTTTTTTTGGGGGTATAGACCCAAGCAGTGGTATTTCTGGGTCAAAAGATACGTACAGTTTTATAGTCCTTTGAACATAGGTCCAAGTTGCTTTTCAGAAGAGTTGAATCAGTTCACAATTCCAACAGTACATTAATCCCAATTTTCTCACATTCTTTCCATTATTTTTTATTTTTCTTTTCTCTCATATTATCCAATCTGACAAATGTAATATGGAACCTCAGAGTTGTTTTAATTTGCATTTCTCAAAGTTGTTTTAAATTGCATTTCTTTAGTTATTTAGAGCAATTTTTCATGACTATTAATAGCTCTAATTTCTTCTGAAAACTTCCTGTTTGTATCCTCTGACTATTTATCAATTGGAGAATGGCTAATATTCTCATAAATTTGTTCTCTATTATATTTGAGAAATGAGACTTTTATCAAAAAAAAGTTTTCTAAAAAATTACACCAAAACCCAGTTTCCTGCTATCCTTCAAATCTTGACTGCATTGGTTTTGTTCAAAATATTTTTAATTTGATGTAATCAAAGTTATCCACTTTCTAATTTATAATGCTCATTTCTTCTTTGGTCATAAATTTTTCCTTTATCCGTAATTCTGAGAGGTAAACTAATCCATGCTCCCCTATTTTGCTTATAATATCCTTTTTGCCTAAACCAGATACCCATTTTGTTCTTATCTTTGCATATGGTATAAGATATTGATCTTTGCCTAGTTTCTGCCAAACTGTTTTCCAGTTTTCCCAGCACTTTTTACCAAATAGTGATTTCTTGTCCCTAAGTCTTGGACCTTTGGGTTTTTCAGATACTATATTACTATGGTAATTTATTGCTGAATATTGTATATCTAATTCCCATTTCACTGTTCCACCACTTTGTTTTGATAATTACCTTTTTGTAATGCAGTTTGAAGTCTAATACTGCTAAGCCACTTTCCTTTACATATTTTTTTCATTGATTCCCTTGACATTCTTGACCTTTTGTTCTTCCAGATGAATTTTTAAGTTTTTCTAGTCTGTATAAAAATTTGTTAGTAATTTGATTGGTATGGTACTGAATGAATAAATTAATTTAGGTAGAGTGTGTCTTCATTATTTTGGCCCAACCTATCCATAAGTAATTAATTAATATTTCTCCAGTTGTTTAGATCTGGCTTTATTTTTTGTGAAAAGTGTTTTGTAATTCTGTTCATGTAATTTCTGGATTTGTTTTGTCTTGTCTTGTCTTAGGAGTCTTCCCAAGTATTTTATATTGTCTGAAGTTATTTTAAATGGAATTTTTCTTTGTATCTCTTCCTGCTGGATTTTGTTGGCAATATGTAGAAATGCTAATGATATGTGGAGTTAGTTTATACTTTTCAAACTTGTTAAATCGGTTGATTATTTTTACTAGTTTTTTAGTTAATTGTGTAGGATTCTCTAAGTATACTATCACATTGTCTATAAAGAGTGATAGTTTTGTCCTTGTTGCTTATTCTAATTCCTATCTTGTTGCTATAAGTAGCATTTCTAGCATAATATTGAATAAGAACAATTGTATTTTGTCAAAAGCTTTTTCTGCAACTATTGAGATATAATTTTTGTTGATTTTGTTATTGATTCAGTGAATTATGCTATCAGCATATTGAACCTGCATAGTGGTCATAGTACATGATCTCTGTGATATATTGGTGTAATCTTTTTGCTGGAGTTTATTTAAAATTTTTGCACTGATATTCACTAAGGAAATTGGTTTATAATTTTCTTTTTCTAGTTTTGCTCCTTTTGATGTAGGTGTCAAAACCTTGTGTCATAAAAAGACTTTGGTAGGGCTCCTTCACTTTTTAAAAAAATAATTTATATAGTATTGAGATTAATTGTTCCTTAAATTTTTGGTGGAATTCACTTGTGAATCCATTTGGTCTCAGAAACTTTTTTCTTAGGGAGTTCATTAATGACATATTCAATTTCTTTTTCTAATGGAGGATTATTTAAATATTCTATTTCCTTTTCCATTACTCTGGGCAATTTATATTTTTTATAAATATTCATCCCTTTCACTTAGATTTCAGTTTTACTGGCATATATGATTAGGCAAAATAATTCCTAATAATTGCTTTAATTTTATCTTCATTGGTGGTGCATTCATTTTTTTTTTCATTTTTGATACAAGTATTTTGGTTTTTTTATTTTTCTAACCAATGGTATATATGTCTTATTGTGTTTTCCTCATAAAATCAACTCAATTTATTAGTTCAATGATTTTCTTACTTTCAATTTTTATTAATCTTTTTGATTTTCAAGTATTTTCAGTTTGATGTTTAACTAGGGATTTGTAATTTGTTTTTCCCCTAGTATTTTTCTAGTTGTATGCCCAACTCATTGATCTACTCTCTCTCTTTTATTGATATATATGTATTTAGAGATATAACATTTCTCCGTACCTTTTTCACTTCTTCTATAAATTTTGAGATGTCTCAGCATTGTCACTGTTTAATGAAATTATTGTTTCTATGATTTGTTCTTTGAGCTTTTTTTTTTTTTTGCAAGGCAACTGGGGTTAAGTGACTTTGCCCACAGTCACAAAGCTAGTTTATGTTAAGTATCTGAGGCCAGATTTGAAATGAGGTCGTCCTCAAATGCAGGGAGCGGCTTTAATGAGTTGAGTTGATATATGGGTGAGTTATAGTGTTTGTGAAAAGACTGACTTATGGGATCAGCAACCCTGATAAAGATGAGAAAGATTTTAGTTCCATTCTTTCATTGACTTTGAAACACCCTTTGCCCAGGCTCTCATTGTGTTTCCCTTAAGACTTTTGTTAATCGATTGACATTTTCCTGTCTTGTCTTCTTCCTTACCCAATTCATCTTGCAACAGACAACAGAGTTGTCTTGTCTTCTTCCTTACCCAATTCATCTTGCAACAGACAACAGAGTTGTCTTCCTAACATACACATCTGATCATGTAAAGAGGTGGAAGGGAACTTGGAACATAGAATATAAGATGTAAGGGGTGGAAAGGATTTTTTTAAAGTCGAGACCTCTAATCAACATAGAAGGCTCCCTCTTAAAGTAACTCCTTCTACAATTAGAGATAATCAATTATAGACTATCAGACATCACCAACCTTTTCTACCACACTGCCTTTAGAGAGACAAAAAAGTTGGCATGAAGATTGGTAGTTGCTAATATTCTCTTCTCAGTTCCCTCTTATTGCAAATAATTAAAAGTGATTTCTCCCAATTGCTTAGCATCTCCTTTTTATCTTCAAAATTAGTACCCAAGTTGTTTTCAAAATAGAATTATTTCTAGTGAGGATTTCCTTTGCTTCTACTTCATTCACTACAGTTGTTTTTCCTGATATCTTCTTAAGTATCATTTTTCTTCCTTCATATAGATAATTGGACACTGAGGTATTGTGTCAAAATGTGGTTCTCTACTTTGTATTTGATGTTCTAACTAGAGAACTGTGGATTACTGGCAATTCTGCTAGACCAACTGTTGACTTTTCACTTTTCTTTAGCAATGCTTTTGGAGTAACCTGATGTAGTTGTGGAGCATGTCAGATTTTCTGTAGACTAAAAGTCTTTCCCCTCTGCTTTCCAATATATATGTTTTAAGGAGATAGTGCTCTTAATCTTCTGGTATCTTATTTAATGTTTGGCAAATAAGTTTATATTCCAAACCAATGCTGCCTTTGCTTGTTGTGTTTCTCCCTTTTATAAGGAGATCATGTGTTTGCTGGCTATTTCTGGGTTCACGTAGCCTCCACGTTGTAGCTTTTGCATCAGCTGAAATGTTATAAAAAGAAATGATCAGTCAAAGCCTTTGCTAAATTCATTTTCTATCTTTTAGATTCAAAAGCTTTTTAGAATTGGTCAAGCTGAAGCTGTTTTATTTAGCCAATGTGTCTTCTTATTTTTATCCTCTTGTAATTTGTCATGTTTATTTTTGATTTAACTAGTTGATGCTCTGACTGCAGAAATGACTGTCACTTTAATAACCAATTGTTTTCTATTAAATTCAATTCAATTTTTGTGATTATCAATTTTGTGATTTTTGTGTTTAGAAATTGTCATTATCATGTCCCAAGCCTTCAAATTCTCTATCATGAAATCATTTTTCTCCTTGGTCTTTCCTTTTCACTGTAACCTCAAGAACTACCATTTTATTAACAAACTTCCCTTCACCAGAGATTTTTTTTTCATATTTTTCATCTTCATGCACTTATGGAAACTTGGCCCTTTTCAGAAAACACAGTATCCAGAAGACACTGGGCACTTACCTCTAATGCCAGATATTGCTTCTTTCACATACTTTGATTAAACTGTGGATAGAAATAATTGACACTTATTTTCCCCCTCCTCACTACTTCGACTCTCCTGAGGTTTAAATCATATGATCTACTGGTCCCAATGTAAGACTCCTTTCTCAAAGAATTTAGTACTCCACTTATAGTCTTGCTCTCTATTATAGCTACTAGCTGATGCCTCTTCTCCCCCCCTACCCAGCCACTGCTAAACACTCCAGATTTTACATAAAAAATAAACAAACTTCTCAAACTCCCATGTCTTAGAGATTCATTTTACTCAGGTATCCACAGGGATAGACATGTAATGTCTCACTATCACCCATAAATGTGCCACCTCCATAATTTGGATTCTGATATTCCCCTTTCCGATTATAATAACCTATCCTGTCTGTTCTTCTGCCTTATTCCTCCTAAATTATTCCTTGTCTTGACTCAGTATTTCCTTTGCCTCCTGATCCTATCATCATATACCTTGCAAGTCCTCAACCAGCTGGAGCCAGCTGGCTCCATTACGTGTTATCTTTCCTCAAATGTGTCTTCATTCCTCAATATGATAAAACTTTTTTTTTGACTGTCAATCACCTTAGTTGTTGTTCAAACCTTCTCTTCTCACATCAAACTGCCTGTTTCATCTATTTTCAGATGTTTCCTTTCTACTTTGCCTAAAAGAGACAATATGCATAGAGTACCCTTTTCACCCTATTCCAGTACCCCAAAGTCTCTCTACAATCACCTTCCTCAAACTTCCACCCTTGGAACCCTTCTCTCTCAATGAAGAGGGGAAGGATGAAGAGATCCTCCACAATTTAAGGATGAGCACCTAGAGAATTTTCCTTATTATTCTCCTCTCCCAAACCCTTTGCTGTGATTGAAGGTGGAGGAAAAACATTGTAGAGCTCCTTATAAATCTTCCACTAATTAAATAGTTAATTCAAATTCTCTCATCATTTCCCTCATTTCTTACTCAAATACTTTTCTGGATTCCAGGAAACTCATCTCCAGAAAACCTATCATTCTACAAGATGAATTCAACTCAGAAACTTACACCTCCTCAGCATTTCTCATCCACCCCTTCCTCCCTCTCTCTGGATGGAAAGAGTAAGGAGATGGGCATCTAGTAGTCCATACACAATCTTCCTTTATTTAAGTATGGCACTTAGAGAATTCTCATGTTTCCCTCCTGTATATTTTCCTGGGCTTCATCTTTTTCAAAAACTCATCATTCTGTAAGATGAAATAAACACAGCAATTCATACTTCCTCAGATTATTTCCTACCCATAACAATCTCTGGCTGTTGTTTGTTGATTCTGACCCATTCTCTACTTTTTTTGCTTTTAATTGAGGAAATAGTAATCCTTCTCTTTTTGTCAGTGTCAAGCTTTACACCTAAACTCTTGATCTCATTCCCTCCTAGCTCCTTCAGGATCTTGTCCTACTTGTCATTATCTTTCTTCTTCAGTATCTCCCCATATACTTTCCTTACCCTCACTGTCTAAAAAAGAAGCTAAGATTTACTCAATCTTTAAAAAAAAAAAAAACACCACTTGAATCATCATCTCTTCAAGCTATTACCCCTTAGCTCTTAAAAAAAAAAATTATCAGTTCCCAGAATCATCTGGTATAGATTCTTAATCTTTATTTTTGTGTGTCATTTCCTATGAACCTCTTCTTAAAATATTTTTATATGAATAAAATAAAATACATAGGTTTATGAAGAAAAAATATTATATTGAAATTTAATTATCAGAATACTAAAAAACAAAAGTACATGGACTTCAGGTTAAGGATCCTTATTCCATTTCCTCACCATTCAACCCTTTTCTCCATAATACATTGTGATCTAGTTTCTGACCTCAACCACAACTGCTATTGCTATCTCCAAGGTTACTAACAATCTCTTGACTGGTTTATCTGATAACCTTAACCTTTTCTCAGTCCTGGTCCTTCCTCTCTGCAGTTTTGTGTACCACAGACCACTCTTTCCTCTTGGACATTTTCCCCTCCCTTGACTTTTATGACATAACTCTCTCAGGATTCTCCTCCTACCTTTGTGACCATGCTTTAGTTTCCTTTGGATCATAATACATCTCCAGCCACCTAATTACTGGTGATTCCCAGAGTTCCTTCCTGCTTTTCTCTCTCCTTCCCCCCGCTTTCTCTGTCCTTCGTTTTCTCTCCCTACCTCCATCTTTTTCCCCTCCCCAGATCTTTTTAAGTTTTATGGGTCCAAGCATCTTTAAGCAGATGATTCTAATATCTATACATCGAGCTCCAATTTCTGATCCTTCATCTCCAATTCTTCATCATTTCCCTCCTGGATATTTCACAGGTATCTGAAATTTAACATGCCTTCCGTCTCAAAATCTATTTTGTATCCCAAACTGAATTTATTTCTTTTCATGCTAAGGCTATCCCTTGCAAACATTCCTATTCTACTGAGGGCACTACTAGCTCCTCGATCACTCAGATTCATAGTCTCAGAGAAACAGGAGACAAAAAAGAAGAGGACAGGGACAAAGGGGCGAAAAAGAGAAGAAAAATGGAGAGAAGCTGGAAGAAGGGGTGGAGGCAACGAAGGAGGGAGGAAAGGTGGAGGGCAGAAGAAAGGAGGAAGGAGAAAAAGGGAATGGGGAGGGGAGGAGAAAAAGGAAGAGGAGGAGGAAAAAGGAGGAAGGGGAGGAGAAAGAGGCTGGGATGCGAAGGAGGCAGTGATAGAGGTGATGCTGATGATGGCTTGGGGATGACAGAGCTGGCTGCCCCTACACGGGGGAAGGAGCACCTTAGCTTCTTTGTATTTTAAGCAACCCAGCTCCTAGAGAGAGCCAAAGCTCAGACCCTGGTCAAGACAGCCGCCACCTCCGCCCCTTCCTCTTCTCCTCTGTCTCCCCTTCCCCCTTCCTTCCTGGCCCCGCCACGCGGAGAGATCTAGACCCGACCGAAGCCAGTGAAAGGGGGAGGAGTCTGCGACGTCGGCGGAATTTCGGCATCGCACCTGCGCAGCCGCGGAGAAGGCGAAGGCAGACCCCCGGATCCGGAGCTGGAGCCCGAGCGAGCGATCCCGCCGAGGGCGGGGCGCGGACTTGTGGCGTGTGAGGTGAAAAAGCAACCGCCCCTGCTGCTGGTACGCTTAGGAGCCCGTGAGCGCGGAGGGAGCAACATGTCAGCGCCGGCGGCCAAAGTCAGCAAAAAGGAACTCACCAACAACCACAACGAAGCCCTTGAGACCTCGGAAAAAGAGCAACAAGAAGCAATCGAACGAATTGATGAAGTGCAGAGTGAAATAGACAAGCTGAATGAGCAAGCCAGTGCAGAAATTTTGAAAGTAGAACAGAACTATAATCAGCTCCGCCAGCCTTTCTTCCAGAAGAGGTCAGAATGGATCGCCAAAATACCGGAATTCTGGGTGACCACCCTTGTCAGCCATCCGCAGATGTCCTCGCTGCTTGGGGAGGAAGATGAGGAAGCCCTGCATCACTTGACCAGGATTGAAGTGATAGAATTCGAAGACGTGAAATCGGGTTACAGAATAGATTTTTATTTTGATGAAAACCCTTACTTTGAAAATAAAGTGATCTCCAAAGAGTTTCACCTTGAAGAAGGTGGGGATCTGGCTTCCAAGGCAACTGAAATCCATTGGAAATCTGGGAAGGACTTGACCCAGCGCCCGAATCAGATTCTGATTAAAGGTGGCCGCAAAAGGTTTCGAGAAGAGCCAGACAGCTTTTTCACTTGGTTCTCAGACCACGTTGATGCTGGGGCAGATGAATTAGGGGAGGTCATCAAAGATGATATCTGGTTAAATCCCTTACAGTACTACCTGATACCAGATCTTGATAATGAAGAAGGAGTAGAAGATGATGATGAAGAAGAAGCTTTAGAGGAGAGTGATGGTGAAGAAGAAGAAAGTGAAGAGGAAAATAATAGGGAAGGTGATGAGGTAGAAGACCGAGGGGAGAATACTGGACAAAATGACTAATAGAACGTTGATGGATTCCAAAGCTTTTAGCTTTAAAGTTTTTTCCAGTCCTGGGAGCAAGTTTCAGTCTTTTATTTTCATTTCGTGCTCAATCACCTTATTTTATTGAGTGTTCCTTCTTTCCTCATACCATAGTTCACAGCTTTCTTGTTTTGAGGGGGAGAGGGAATAATGTGAGCAGAATACAATGGGACAAGACTCCACTATTATCTCTTTCAAATTCATGTTTACCCTTCTCTGTGCCAAGTCAAACTACTTATGGATTCATAGGATTTTCAGATTCATACATCCAGAGAGTTCAAATTCATAGATATAAAAGTAAAAGGGACTGTTACATGTTAGGTAGGGGAAAACAGGTTCCATGATGGTCATTGATTTGCCTAAGGATACAGAAGTATTGTCAGAGGCTGTACTTGAAGTGGGGTGCTTTGATTCTGCAGTCAGTGTCCTTTCTAGAATCACACGTGTAGTGCTCTGTAGAAGGGTAGGGGGAAAAGTAAGAACTGTGGGTATTACATTCCCCTGCAGTAATACACAGAATTATAGTCTCCTCCCCTCTTTTTTCTATGCGCTATGCTCAGAGATTACTTTTTGTCTCTGTGTAGCTATGGAAAACTATCATTTACCAACATGCACCTGCCTATTTTCTCTTAATGGGGGAAACCCCCAAAAAACAACCTTTAAAAATCCATGGGGTATAGCAGCTCAACAGGGTAAGTTTGAGATATTTGGATGGGTAAGTAGTCATTCTGACAACATCTTTTCTCCTTTGGTGCATTTAATTTCTCATGTAATATTATCAAAGTTTATCGTGGCAGGTAATGAAATAAAAATCTCTTCTAAAGATGGACAAACAAACAAACAAAAAGCAAATAGAAATGTAAAGTTCTATTCTTGGATCCAAAAAATTTAACTTGGCAAGTACTTCAGGATAAGGGAGATGTGGTTAGACAGTGATTTTTCTAGATGACTGAAAGTTCAATGTCAAAAGTACAAACTGACAGCCAACAAGGCCAACATGGATTTAGGCTGCATTAATGAAAAAAGAATCATAGTAATCAGAACAAGGCAAGTAATAAAGGGAATTTTACTCTACTTTGGTCATACCACAAAGGAAGTATTCAGGGTGACACCACTTTTTAATGAAGATATTGAAAAACTGGAGGATCTCTTGAAGAGAGCAACCAAGTTGTTGAATATGTTGTGCCATTATGAAAGAATTATGGTTGCAGGGAGAGAAACATTCATCTTCAAATCTTTGAAAGGCTTGTAAAATGAAAGCATTAGATTTCAGAGAGCTCTAGGCTTGATAGAAGGAAAAATCTCAACAATTACAGCTATTTAAATGAGAAGTAAGCTGTTTTGAGAGAAAGTAGTGCATTTACCTTTCATATTAGGTCTTCAAAGTAGGAACGTTAAGGGAATATGTCTTAGGATGTGTTGGGCAAGATGGTTTTTAAAGTGTCATCCAAATTATAGAATTTATGATTCTTTCAAACATTTCTTCCAAGAAGGCTTAGCTAGGTGGGGGACCCCTAATTTTTTTTTTTTTTTCTGCAGTTTGGATGCTGAGATTTTCCTGCTGGGATGGTGAGAAGGCTCAGTAACCAACATTCTGGAGGGAACAAGACAGGAAAGTCTGGAAAAAAATAGTTACTAGGAAATGATTTCTACTTTTTCTAGAGGAACTGGAAGAAGCCTATGAACTCTAAGCTGATAGACTGGTAATACCCACTTTTCTCTAAGGAGCTAGTGAAGGATTTTAGTAGAGCCAGAAGCAAGCAGTATCTGATGTAGACTTAGGGTTCAATAGAGTAGCATTCCAGAGAGCAGACATTAGGAGAGAAGTGAAGTGGTAGTAATTACTACTGTACTATTTTGTAGTGTAGGTGTGTCATCCCTCCATACATCTATCTTTACCACATGTGTTCCCTATGTTATGCTTCTTCCTACATGATCTCTATGTGTTCACTCACTGGTGCTTTGTTTTTGTGGGATAGAGCTCATTTGTTGGGGAGAGAAGGAAAGTGTTTTTTTTTTCTTTTTCTTTTTTTGGGGGCTACTTATATACTTATAGCATTTCATTAGATGCCTTTACTTTGAACTAACTGAGCTTTGGCTTATTAGTGAAGGTAAAAACTTTGCCACCAATGCTTGAGCTATATTATTTTAAGATATATAGACCCACATCATATCTAGAGAAGAACTTCTCTGAGTAACTTATCTTGTAGTCCAGCAAGTTGGTTGGGGATGGGATTTTTCTAGGCACTACACTGTGGTTATCTATTTTTATTCATTTAGTTTCATCGTTCAGGTTTTCTTAGCAGAGATAATGAAATGAATGGTATGCCCTTTCTTTTTCCAGCTCATTTTACAGATGAGGAAATTGAGAGAAATAAGGTTAGGTGACTTTCCCAGGGTCATACAACTAGTATCTGAGACTGGATTTGAATAGAGGTTTTACCCTGATGCTCTATCCACTGCACCAAAGAGTGGCCCAGTCCTCCTAGTTAAACTATAAGATTTATGTGGCTAGGAACTTTACATCTGGGACAGTCTTCTCCACACAGTAGAAATGTGGTAAATGTTTGCTCAAACAATGAATGACCGGAGGGTTAAGGAAGCCCTACAGCTATGTGAGTGTGTGATCCCTCTCTCTCTGTATATCTCCCACCACCTCTGTCTCTGTCTGTCTCTGTCTGTGTGTGTGTGTGTGTGTGTGTGTGTGTGTACTGACTGGGAAGGGCTTAAGACTATGTCAGAATCTTCCCTATCCATTCTCAGCAGAGCTGCTTTTGTTGTCCTTATCCCTAAACTCAGGTTCTGATATCCTTCCTACCACAGCTACAATAACTTTCATAGGAGCCATCCCCCTCTATTAGTCTATCTGGTACCCAAATTCCTTATTCCCCTCTATTCCTCAACTCATCAAAAAACTCATGGATAGTGGGAAAAATCCAAGCAGAAACTGGATCTAAGGCAGATCTTACTGGTTTTTAATTAGGGATATTCCCATGGCTGAAGCTTCTACATATCCACATAGATGCTTCCTCCCTTTGTATTTTCTTAAGAATATCTTTGCCAAATGATTCTATGATTCCTAGGACTGCCCGCTTCTCTCTGCTTTTGGAAGGAGGGGGACCAGTTTGGTATTTCTGAGCATCTGGGTTCAGGGACTTTCTCATTTCCCAAATCCATTTTCAGGGGTTTGGGCTCAAAAGCATGGGATGAGGGGATGCTCTGAAGAGAGAAGGGTTGGGAACAATGGCTTCTGGACCTCTAAAAAGAAAAAGGGGAAACATCCAGAAATACAGATTTATGATTTTGAGACTGAGTGGAGACTGAGTATCAGACCTATGTTTTATGACTGACAAACTGAGGGGACAAGTGGTTTCTTCAGCTGTGGGAAGAAACAACTGAGGTGAAAGATCCATTGTACTCCACTCTGATACACCACCACCACTCTGATTGCAGCCCTCTTTCAGCTTTTCATTTCCAGTCCTTCCATAAAGTTCAGTTTACAATTTCTCAGTGGGACTCAGTTTCTCCACAGTAGGTTGCCCACATGAGGGCCAGGAACTGTACTAAGCACTGTGAGTACAAATGCAAGCAAAAAGTAAGATAGTCCCTGCCTTCAAGGACCTTACATTCTTATGGGAGAAGACAATACCTAAAGCTCTGGAGGTTTCATTAACAAACCTCAAGATCAGAATCTCCTGATGGGGAAGTACTCTGACAAAAAATGCCCAGGGAATGGTGGAATGTCCATTAGCTCCTATATCAGCTGTCTGGGTATCTTTTGAGATAGGATCATTAGTCTGAACTTAGTAAAGACATTTAATATCACAATTTTCCACACTTAATTGAGCCTGGGGTCTCCCTTTTCAAATCCTGAACCTGTGCATTTGAAGGAAGAAATCCCAGTTTATCTGTTCAATCTGGTGCTTCCTGAGAATGTAGATTGTTGAAAGGCTAATCAGGAACAAGATCGTCATCCCCCAAAGATTCACTATGAAGTACTTGATAGTTTGTGGGAGTCCAGAACCACCTGTCCAGCAAGAGTTATCAAAGTAAGAATACATGTAGGAAAGTGAAGTGGTTGGTGTTTAGAAAACAAATCTGCCATTACTTTTCCATCTGAGACAACATGTTCCCAGTCTAGTACCTGATTTTTCAGTTGCACTTTAGCCTATAAACTCCAGTCCTACCTGTCCTGGTAATTCCAAGAGCTGCCTTCAGCTCAGTTCAAGTATTGATTAGCTTATTTCATTAAGTCAGCTTGGAGCCTCTGTTTTTTTTGTCATCAAATTCATCTACGTCTTTAAGCTTTTATTTAGTTAGTCCTTGCTCATCGTTAAAATTTTTTTTCTTCATCTCCTTTAGCTGTTATCTTATATCTCTCCTTTTCTGTCTAAAGTCCTTGTGAAAATTATCTATAATAAGTATTTCCATTTCTTTTCACAGCCCTCTGAAATCTGGCTTCTGACCTCATCAACTGAAATTGTACTCTTTTAAATTGACCAATGACCTCTTGAGTAATTTATTGGTCTTTTCTCAATCCTCTTTCTTGACCTCTGTGTAAGTTTTGACACTATCACCCTCTGTTGGACTCTAGGTTTTTGTTTTTTTTTAATTTCTAACATTTTCTAAGTTTATTATCAATGACTAATTCATGGTTTAAAATTTTCATAGTTAAATATTACAATAGTAAAATGAATTTGAACTCTAAGTTGATGTTAAAAATAAACTAGCAGGGAAATTTTTTGTTAATCAACCTCAAACCCTTTTCCCCATTGCCAAAATAAATCAATCAACTGCTCCCAATTCTATACCCTCTATAAACTATCTCCCTCCATAGTGTGAAATATAGCACTCAAAATTTCTACCACTAAACTCAAAATGTTATTGATATTCAAAAGATGAAAGCATTACTTTAATTGTAGAGAAGGTAAAGAGAATGAAAAACATGATTTAACTTTACTTTGGCCATATTCATAGGAAGTAGAGTAACCCACTAGATAGATGATTTTACCCAAATTCCCACATGCCTTTGAAGGTTACTTCCTCTTTTTCACTGGTTCCACAATGTTACCTTAGTGCTATTGTCACAGGCAGCCTCAATTTCTGCCATTATTTTAGGATATGAACAGACTTTTGAGTATACTTTGCAAATTATTAGGATAGTTTTTTTTTTATTCATCTTCTTCAATGTTACATTACTTACTTCCCTTGGACTTTAATTGGAGATGACCAGAAAAATAAATTTTCCAGTATATCAAATTGTATATTGTATTAAAATTCAATATTATGTTATTGATGGGTTAGCCTTTTAAAACTCAAATAAAATTTACTATTAGCTGGATAGATGATATAAACAATGACATATCACCCCAAAAAGCAACATTTTCCCACATTACATTTTACATTTTGTAATATAGGGACTTAAAAACATTTAAGCTATCTTATTTGTTTTAATATCTCAGAAAAAAAACAATGGGGGACCATATTTTATTTTACTCTTTATTCTCAAAATATTTTACAAAGAAATAATCATTTAGTTGGGGATACAAAAGTTTCTTTTTCAAAGAATTCTAAAACATAAGTTAGAATAAAAATAGTGAGGGAGCAGATGCAATCACATTATATAAGATGTTGAATTTCTTATATTCAAATAGTGGTTTTAATCTAAGGCTAAAATATAAAATAAAATGTTTTATTTTATTTTATGCCATAGTACATCATGACCTAGGAGATCACTTTGTGTGGATTTATTTATTTTTGAGTGCGAAAGACCTGTAAATGGCAACTTAGATCAGTCTGTCTGGAACAAAGAATTTATGAGTCTAAATGATATAGATTCAGTCTAGAGTCAGATTGTGAAGGATTTTAAATGCCAAATGGATTTATATGTAATTCTAGATACCATAGGAAGACACTGAAACTTCTTGAGCATACTTTTGCTGTGCCTTTGCTCAGGATCTTCTCTATGTTTGAAATGTCCCCCCCCCCCCCGTTGAATTCCTATGTTTTTATACTCTCAAATTCACTTATTTAATAGATTTTGAGCCTTTGAGGTCAGAGAATGGGTCTTATTTAAACCTTTCACTTAACCCCAGAATTCAGCACAATGCTCTGATTTCAATAGCCACTTAAAAATATTGGCCACATATGTATTTTTTTTCTGGAAGACATAAAGAAACATTCTTCTCAGATACAGAGGGCAGAGATGACCTTTGTGTATCTGTGAGTTGAACTTTTAAAAACATACTTCTGGGCAAAAATTATTCTAAAAATTTACAACTCAAAGCCCTTGGGGTACCCAATATAGTTAGGATAAAGGTCCCTTGTTCTTCCTTAGATCCTGTGTCATAAATTTTTTAAAAATGGAAGGATCTTTGAGACCATCTAGGCTCATTTTACAGATGAGCAAAGTGAGACTCAGAGAAATTAACTTGCAAAATTATATAGGTAATGTTAGACAATGTCAGAATTTAAATCCATGTCCTTTGTCTCCAAATCCAGCAAGTTTTCTAATGTATCTTGCATCTGTCTTACCCTCCTGAAAAAGGAGGCTCTTAGTGTCTCCTTGACATTGACAAGAAGCTCCAAATCATGCTCCACCTGACACCTTCTTTCAGCACTAAGGTATTTTGAGCACAACATTGAACTCTCTTGAGTGTAGGTCTCATCATCATTCTTTGTGAGCAGTGCAGACTCATTTTCTTTAGACAAGGATCCATTCTCCTTCCAGATGACCTTCATACTTGGGAGATAGAACGTCTTTGTGGGGCAAATGACTTTTGTCAGAACTGATTGTGTGGAAACTTATTTTGTGTGGAATTAAAACAGAAGACAAAAGTGCCCTTCTTTCCAAAGCAGTGTCCGATGTGGACAACTATTTTTTGTGAGCACACTAGAAGGAGACTGATAGCAGAGGACAAAAACCAAATAAAACAAGTCTCAAAGATTCTTGGCAAACAGCCAACTTTAAGCCAAGAAACATTTACATCAGATCCATGAATACATTCAGGAACGATTTACAGATACAAAGATTCAGGGGGAAGTGAGAGAAATATTCTATTCAATTCTGGACATGGGAAAGCATGATCAAATTCAAGAATAATTTGTGAGTAGGATAAGAAAGACACTAATAATATTGGATGCTTTTATTTGCTCTAAATTATGCATATTATTTGACATGTCAGTGTCTATAAGCATGCTATGTATGGCAGTAAGTAGTTTTGATGATTCCCTATTTCAATACAGTGATCATAATTGAATGAAGTCAGAACATTCATGTGAAGAGCCAGGTGGTTCAGGTTACAGGTCATAAGTAAGGTCACATCGTACCCTTGGTTGCCCTACCCAAGCCACCAAGCCTTCTCCAATTCCAGACAATGTTAAGAGATCTCAGTGAAGATCAAATGAATTAATACATATAAAGCATTTTGTAAACCTTTAAAGCACAATATAAATGCTTGCTTGCTGCTACTACTGCTAGCTGAATGTACTTGGGATGTTTTTAACAAAATTAATAAAAAATACAATAGAACATAGATAATACATTTGAAAATTAAGTCAATATATAACCTTAGTCCCTGTTTCTATCTGAATTTTACACTACTGGGTAAGATGATTTCTAATTCCTCTTTGGATGATACAGTAGATATAGTACTAAGTCCTGAGTTCAAATCCAACCTCAGATACTTACTTGCTATGTGACCCTGGACAAGTCACTTAGCCCTGTTTGCCTCCATTTCCTTGCCTGTAAAATGAGCTGAAGAAGGAAATGGCAAGTCAACTCCAGTATCTTTGCCAAGATAAACCCAAATGGTTCCATGAAGAGTCAGACACAATTGAATGATAAGGGCTCCTTCCAGCTAGTAACCCCATGAATCTCTAAACTCATCCTTAGTTTTAATATTAGAGTTAGACGCCCAGAAGGCGTCTTCCCAGTGTCTAAAGGAAGGCATAAATAGCTTTTCATTTTGGGCTCCTAATAAGGATCTAAGCCATGTCTCTCCCCTGGTCACTTGCTTAAACTGGAACTGAAGAGATAATACCAATCTGGTCTAAGAGCACCCTCCTCTTTCTACTGCACCCTCTCACCCTCTTACTCATGCTCAGTATAACATAACTTTTATATAACACTTATGCAGACTCTTTCCTCTTGTTCAATAACCAGTCGAAAGCAGTAGGAACAGTGAAAGAAAGGAGAATTGGGCAAAAAGATTATAGAATTTAGAAGGGATCTTAAAGACTATCTAGCCAGCCTGGTGTGGTGGGAAAAGTGTTGAATTTAGAGCCATGAGATCTGGTCTCAACTCCTTGGCAATGCCCTTCAGTGTGGTATTTCTATAACTCTTTCTTCTTTATGCTGGGAATAGTAGTAGTAGTAACAACAACAGCAACAGCAACATTTAGCATTTATATAGTGCTTTAAAATGTTTTATATATGGCTGAACAAGTTGTGATATATGATTGTGATGGGACACTATTATGTTATAAAATGATGAGCTCAGCGATTTTAGAAAAACATGCAAAGAGTTAAATGAAATACTGAAGGGCAAAATGAGCAGAACCAAGGGAACATTGTATACAGTGACAGCATTAAGGTTTTAAGAATTACTTTGAGTGAATAAATTATTTGTTTTTACTATTATAAATACCAAATTAATTATAAAGGATGTATGAAGAAAGACACTATTTGTATCCAGAGAAAAACTGATAAATAGAAGTTTGTACACACACACACACACACACACACACACACACACACATACACACCCCTATTTGTGTATAATGATAGTCATCCCTAGGGTGGAAGGGAAGAAAAAAAAGAAATTTACAATGGTAATTTTGTTGTGTATTTAAAAGGAATAGCAAGTTGTGCATGGTAGATTCAGTTTCATATGCAATCATCTTTTTTATTGAACTGTTATGCAAATACTTGTTTAATTTATAATTATTTATTTAAATGCTATTTATTTTAACTTTATTTAAGTATATTGATTTAAATTATATTTTATTAAATTAAAAATAAAATTTAGAAATGCATTATATATGTTAACTTATTTGATCTTCACAATGGCCCTGAAGGTAGGTGTTAATTATTTTTATCCCCCTTTTACAGACATTACAACTATATTAGCTGCCTCACAGACTTATTATGAGGAAAGCTCTTTTGTCAACATTAAAGCTCTCGGGGCAGCTAGGTGGCGCAGTGGATAGAGCACCAGCCCTGAAGTCAGGAGGACCCTAGTTCAAATCTGACCTCAGACACTTAACATTCCCTAGCTGTGTGACCCTGGGCAAGTCACTTAACCCCAATTGCCTCAGCAAAAAGAAAAAAAAAAACCAGAAAAAAAAAAACCAAACCATTAAAGCTCTCTATAAAATGTAAGTTATTATTGCACTCTTCTCTAATTTTACAGATGGGAACAAAACCCAGTATTTCGGGGTAAGAGTCCTTCTTATAGGACTTTCTCATAAGCATGATCAGAAGTCCTGTCTGGTTGGCTTCTATTCATGGTGCTGGTGGGGAACCTTAGAAGGATGTCAGAAGGGTAGTAACTCATCCAAACTCACATAACAAGTTAGGGAACCAGGAATTAAATCTACATCTATTGATTTCAAGAGTAATGCTCTTTTCAGTATAAAAAAATATTTCTGGAAGAACTGGGCATGTACTTTGGCTGATCCCCTTCTGTAGAAAATGTGCTCTGACCCCTTGCTAAAGGGCACTGTGTTTTCTGGCTGGTCCTGCAGTTAACCATGGGGGGTGTGTGTGTATGTGGGGTGGAGTGATGGAGAATTGTGGCTCCTCATTTAGTTGCTATATTTATTCCCTTTTAATAAAGAACATTGACAATATTTAATCTTTATTTGGTGGCTGTTTGCAGTGAGGATAGAGGTTTGGGGAAATTTGATTTGGGTCTGAGGAGAAATGGAGATACTTCTTTCTTCATTATGAGGTGCAGAGACATTGCAGATTCAGGCATGAGATAGAAAGTCTTTTCCCTTTTGGGGGACATATCCAACTCTTGGACTTCTAGATTAGAAGGTGGAGGTGGGGAGAGGATTTCTCTCCCTTCCCTCCAACCCTGTCTGTAAGGATTGCTACTAGCACATGGAAGCTGGAGTATATTTACTTGGGTAAACCTGAGATAGAACCTCAAGTCCTTACTTTTTTATTCTGAGTTATTTCTTTCCCTGAGCATAGGTTATTGAACAGTGATCATGAAGGATGGTTATTTGCAACTTTGGTGGCTCCCTCATGAATTTGAGAGGTCTTGCTTTGTTTTGTTTTGCTTTTGTTTTAGTAGCTACTGGCTCTCCCATCAGGAGGTGATTCTTGCAACTATGCTGTTTCTTGTAAGAGATAACTACCAACATATCCCAGATTGGACGGAGACTAAAAAGCTTTGCTTCTCTAGCCAGAAGATTTGAACCTCGTAAATGGTTCAGATAGCATGCATCCATTCAGCAATCTCGCAGTTGTCTTTACCTCCCAGGAGAATAAAACCTAGGTGCTATAGGTGATTGCTTTGCCTTAAATATTTTTAAATACATGTTTATATGCATACATTTATGTTTAAAGTATTTCCTTGGTAGTGGAGGAAATAAATAGCTGTCTTAGAACTTGATAGCCATTTTGCCAATTGACTCTTTTAGAAGGGAGATCATTAATTCCTTTTGGGAAGGCTGTAGCTGTGAATCATACTTCAACATTTGTTTTAGATATTTACCTCAGGATTCTTCTCTAAGATGGGGACATAACAAGCCAGAAGTTGGAAGAAATCTTATCTCTTTACTTTGGAAGAAAAATTCAGGGCTCTGTGTGAAATTCAGAGCAGGAGTCACTTGTAGGACATATTTTCTTGGGTCACCAGCATGAAACACTGTTTCTCCAATTTTCCAAGATTTGTAATGTGTTCCAATACATTCTAGCTCCTGTATGACACAGAATTACAAAAGCATATATTTTGTTGCCAGAAAAAAATCTTTTAAAAAGAATATTAGCATCAGAAGAGACCTTAGAACTCAGAATATCAGAACTAGAAACAGTCTTAGAATAAAGAATGCAAAGAGATGTTATAGGACTCCTCTAGACCAGCCCATCTCTAATTTATAGAATTGGGGCAAAGGGGCATCAATGGAAGGTACAAACAGACCTTTTTTTTAGGACACAACATTCAGGACCAGTCCCTGAGTTGCTTCTGTCCCTCTCATATCTACTTCAAGTTGGGCAACAACAAGTAAGGAGGTTGGAATTATCATTGGGTGCTAAAAGATACTAGAGGTTCTTTTACACATAGTCAGCTTAAATTGTCTCCATTATCACCAGTATGAAGGGACCAAGTGGGCTAGGTCTGTGTCTTTTGGAGAAAGGACTCTTAATTTAGAGGTGGTCAGACTTAAAGATTCTTTGCCCCAGGAAGAGGGTTTTTTAAATGTGCTGTGCATCATCTTACAAGTGTCTTGGGAGAGGACATCCTTTGTTGTTTGGAACACCTGCACATCAATGGTGACATTGTAGGTAATACTATCTCCAACAGGGATAATGTATAAGTGTGGAGAATCATTTCCATTTTTAAGTCACTTCAGAGCCATGTTTCTGGAGAACAATCCCATTGATATGTAGGTGAAAGTCTGATTTGAATTGATTCTTCCTGAGAGGCTGAACACTAAGGAGATAGATGGATTAGCTGTAAAGAAGAATACTGGGACTACTGAAAGGGAGAGGTATTTGAAGGTTTTGCTCTACAGTTTCAGGTACTTTAAAAACTATTTTCCTCAGTTACATGTAAAAACAATATTTTGGTGGGTTATATTTGTACATTCATTTTTAACATTTCCTTATGAATCATGTTGGGAGAGAAAAATCAGAATAAAGGGAAAAATGAGAAAAAAACAGAAGGAAAAAATTCAAAAAAGTAAACATAGCATTTGTTGATTTACATTCAGTCTACATAGTTTTCTCTCTATGTAGATGGTATTTTCTATCCAAAGTTTATTGGGATTGCCTTGGATCACTGAATCACTGAGAAAAGAACCAAGTTTGTCATAACTGATCATTGTAGTCTTGCTGTTGCTCTATACAATGGCTTTCCTGGTACTGCTTGTTTTACTCAGCATCAGTTCATTTAAACTTTCCAGGTCTTTCTAGAATCAGCTTCTTCATCATTTTTTGTAGGACAATAGTATTCCATTATTTTTATACACCATCACTTATTTAACCATTCTCAAACTGATGGGCATTTACAAAAAAGAAAAAGAGCTGTTACAAACATTTTTGCACATGTGAGTCCTTTTTTATGATTTCTTTGGAATACAGATGGAGTAGTGGTATCAGCCTAATAACAACATTCTAATCATGTGAGACCTGATTAGGAAATGTCTCAAAAATCTATCGTCCGCCTATATCTAGCGACTAGAATCATCCAGGCTAAAGTTAGGTTTCTTTCTCCCCACTGGCTCCTTAATCCACAGGACTCTGTCTATGGTTGCCTAGACCTTTTTTCCTGCTAAAATCTATAATAGTATTCCCTCTTATCCTCACCCCATTTTCTTATTTTTTCCTAATAATTTATAAGAAAATATAGAAACTGGAGGGAATGAAGAAAATTCAATGGAGGCAGAAATAGAAGTGATATTTTAGCAGCCTTTTATAGATCACCTGGACAGAGAAAACTGCTAAAGAATTCTAGATCACAATCCTTCTCTGGAGGGTGTATCTAACAGTGGAGGGAAGAACCTAGCAGAAAAGTGAGACTTCAATTATCTGGATATCTGATAAAGCTCTCTCTGTCAAAAACAGCTCACCTTATAAAGATGTGCCTTATTTAATCATTAATTAATTATTATTAATCTTATTTAATCTCTTTCTTGAAAAGATAAAGAAGTTAACAAAAAGAAATGCCTCATCAAATTGGAGGGAACTAGTTTCTGAAGTAGAACTAATAGGAAAATTTTAGGGAAATTAAGGGAAGTGACAAACCCTAAAATGATACGGTAGAGGAGAAAAAAACTGAAACTATACAACCTTCTGTTTATTGATAGCTTTCTGTTTCTTCCATTATTGCCTGGGTTTTTCCTTTGAGCAGGGAGAATCCTGAGTAGAACAGAACCTTGTGGACAGGACACTAACTTCTGTGAGTCACTTTAGGAAAATTTGATATTTAGAGTAAGGAAGGAAACAAATATTTATTAAGCTCCTACTATGTATCAGCCACTGGGCTAAGTGCTTTACAAATATTATCTTGTCTGATCCTCACAAATAACCTTGGGGAAAATGTTATCATTACCCTTATAGATTAATTAAAAGTTGGTTGTTATTATTTTTTTATTATCCTATTATAATTGAGAAAAGTGAGGCAAACTGGTTGTTAATTGCTCTTACTTGCCAGTTAGTAGGTGAGTAAGGCTGTTTTGTATTCTGATCATATTACATCTAATTTACTCCAGTTCAGGGCACCACATTTTAGGAAGGGCATTGTTAAACTGGACAGCATCCAGAAGATGATGATTGGGACAGAGACTACTTACTGACTCTTTCATAAAGAGAATCTGTTGAGGAACTAGGAATAGTTAGTCTAGAGTAGATGTTGTGGGGGCTGAGGGTATGATAGAACAGAATATCTTATTTTCAAATATTTGAAAAAGCTTCATATAGAAGAGGGCTATAGAACTAGGAGCAATTGAAGAGAGGCTGGTTTGTGCTCACATAGTTTAAGAAAAAGCTTTTCACCTGTTGGAGCTGTCCAAGGTATAATGGGAAACCTTTGGAGCTAGTGAGTTCTCCTCCGCTTGAAGTGTTCAAGGAAAAGTTGAGTGGCTACTTTTTGAAAAGAGAAGGAAGGGGAAGAAGTACAACTAATTCTCATCTAGGCCCACCTTAACTGCCCTGTCTCATTTTTGGAGTGATAATAAACACATTCTATATTTCATGTGAATATTATGTATAAAATCATATTGTAAAGGAGAGGCAACTAAGTGGCACAGCAGATAGAACATCAGGCCTACAGTTAGGAAGATTTATTTTTGAGTTCAAATCTAGCTCAGATACTAACTAGCTGTGTGACCCTGGTCAAGTTGCTTAACCCTGTTTGCCTCAATTTCTCCTCTATAAAATGATCTGGAGAAGGAAATGGCAGACCACTCCTGTATCTCTGCCCAAAAAAAGCCCTCATAGTGTCACAAAGACTTAGACACAACTAACAACATTATGAAGAGCAAAGCTATTTAAAATGTCTGATTGTTGAAAAAGCCCTCATGGTGTCACAAAGAGTTAGACACAACTGTACAACATTGTGAAGAGCAAAGCTATTTTAAAATATCTGATTGTTATTTTATTATTGTCTATTGCACTTCTCTCATTTTACAGATAAGAACACTAATTTCTTGGGAGGCTAGATGATTCATCCAAGGAGAGAGATTGAGTTAATTAGACAAAATCCTGCTCTTCATACTACCCCCTATACCTATGCTAATACAGAATACTCCGAGGGTGGCATTTTGCCTAGAGAAAGTTCCTAAAGCACTGACAATGGACTTTTTCATCCTAACAGAAAGTCCATTGGACTTGGGATCGAAAGCTTGTATTCTTTATCATCACAGATTACCATCTATGTGATTAGAAATATAACTTCTTTGGGCCTCACTTTCCTTCCCTGAAAAATGGGGGTTTAATGTCTACCTTATTTACTTCACTGGGGACACTGGAAGTAAAGACTCCCCAAAGTGCCAAAAAAATAAGTGAGTTATGTATGAGCTATATGAGCAAATAGTTTCTTTTTTAATTCAATAGTGTGTGGGATAAAAATGCGACCCCTGACTCAAAATCAATACTCAGAAATATCTCAAAATGAAGATTAGAAGTTTTTTAGAATCTCATGAAATTTTGGACGAGTATTTTCCCCTGGGGAAAGCCAGGGAGAAGAATGAGGCTGGCATTTCTAGCTTGAACAGATGTTTTATATATAGAGAAGACTCACAGGTACCCTCAGGACTGGCAGATCTCTAGAACAAGGTATTTCTGGCTTATTTATTACAGATATTTACCAGACCTCTTGCAAATAAGATTCCCCATCGAAAGTCCAGTATGCATTTGATATTCTAAAAAGCCATACTTAATCCTTTCCTGCAGTGTTTTAGTTAGTGATTCCCTATGAAAACCACACCAATCTCTCACAGTCATTATTCTGAGAAGTCCTCAGTTTCCCATTTAGTTCAAATAGTATTTTATTTTTCCAAATACATGTAAAGATAGTTTTTTTATATTATATATATATTTATTTTATTAAAGTTTTTTATTTGCAGAACATATGTATGGATAATTTTTCAACAATGATCCTTACAAAGCTTTCTGTTACAAATTTTTCCCACCTACCCCCCCATTCCTCCCCTAGATGGCAGGAAGTCTACTACATGTTAATTATACTAAAATATAAAGGTATTTTTTTAACTTATTTTTGTAAAATTATGAGTTCCAAATTTTTTCTCCCTTCTTTTTTTTCCCCCTCCTCAAGACAGCAAACAAGGTCATCCTTGTACAATCATTTTAAGCTTATTTCCATATTAATCATGTTGTTAAAGAAAAATCAGAACAAAAAGGGAAAAACATGAAAAAGAAAAAACAAGCAGAAAGAAAAGGTGAAAATAGTATGCTTTCATAGTTCTCCCTCTGGATGCAAATGGCATTTTCCATCCCAAGTTTATTGAAATTGTCTTGGATCACTGCATTGTTGAGAAGAGTTAAATCTATTATAGTTGATCATCACATAATCTTGCTGTTACTGTGTACAATATTCTGATTCTGTTCACTTCACTCAGCACTAGTTTATGTAAGTTTTTCCAGGATTTTCTGAAATTAGCCTTGTCATCATTTCTTATAGATCAATAATATTCTATTACATTTATATACCATAACTTATTTAGTTATTCTCCAATTGATGGACTCCACTCAATTTCTAATTCCTTGACACAAAGGAGTTGCTATAAACATTTTTGCATTTGTGCACATTTTGCACCTTTTCCCTTTTTCTGTGATTTCTTTGGGATACAGACCCAGTAGTGAGACTGCTGGATCAAAAGGTGTGTTCAGTTTTATAGCCCTTTACTCTCCAGAATGGCTTAGAACAGCTTTTGTTGAGAGAGTCTGCTCCTAGTTCCTGAGATATTGCTCTAGTGCAGGGTCAGGATTGGGGAGGTGAAGCCAGGGCAAGGGACAAGTCTGAAGAGATGATGGACTATGCAAAACACTCTCTCTTGCTCCTGAAACACCGAATGCCTGAAATGGAAAGGACCTTGGGCCAACCTTTTCATTTTCCAGATAAAGAAACAAACTTCCAGAGAGAACAATAATTTCCCCAGATCAATAGAGGTAATAAGCATAAGAGTCAATCCTGAAACTCAGGTCTTTTGATGCTAAGTTCAGCATCTCTCTTTCCCCTTTGAACAAATAGTTAAGGAGAAGAATAGTGGATAGGTGGTATCCCAATGAAGGAGTCTGGCTGATGAGATCTAATATCACATTTGCTCCTTCTGTAGAAGGATGGAGCGTCTCACAAAGGCATTTTATCCAACTGTGGGCTTATCCCACAGTGGATCCAGATGATGATGATATCCAGGTGATGAATTTGTCCTTGATGGTAGAGACACAGTGTTGGGCTTATAGCATCTCAGAAGCCCTGTGTGAGATTCCTGGAGAGCCCAATTAGGATGAAATGACCAAGAGTAGAGACCCAGTCATTAAATTAAAAACTGAGAGTCCTCTCTTTGTATGGTCTGAGCCTAGACAGGAGACCACAATTACGAAAGCCCTTGAAGAAATTCTAGGAGTTTAAAGGACAGGCACTGTGGGAGAGAGACAGAGAATTAATTCTGGGATAACTTGGGTTGGGCCCCCTCGGCAAATGAAATTTTCACAAGAACATGGCTCTCAGACCAAATAATTTATCATTGCAGGGGAGCCACTTACCCTCAGGTAAGGCTTAATTAATGTGTTAATTCTTATATTATTTAAGGGTCAAGTTGAATTTCTAAGTCTCTTCTCCTTGGCAACAGGATTGGGTTCACTCTCTAAGGATGTTATTTGTATAATTTTCTCTAATATCTAATTCATCAAATAACATTAGAATGACTCCAGGCTCAGGAAGCCCAAGAGTGGATTTTCCCTCTTCCCTGCAGTACTTTCTGACACTATCAAGGGGAAGGCAGGAAGTACAGTCGAGCAAACAATCATAGGTACTAGAACAACCTCCCAAGAAAAAAGACAAAAATAGCATCTGTTCATCTTGTTTTAGTTCTCTCTGGAGCAACTGTTTCCAAATCCCTACCCACACAAACAAGATGACATTCCTTGATTTAGCATATTTGTCCAAATTGTGCGGGGATCATTTGTCTGGAAAAGATGTGTTTGGGATGGGAGAATTATCTGCTCCCACAAGAAGGAGAATGGGAATGATTCTCTGGAAAGCTCACTGCCATACAGCCTTTCTGGGCAGAAGGCAGACAATGTATTCATCTGTTGGATAGACTAGGAGACCCAGATTTCTGTCTTTTTGTCTCTCTTCACTTCCCTCCTCTCTCCCTCCTTCCCCACCTCCTCTCCCTGTCTGTGTTTCCTTTCTCTCTCTCTCTCTCTCTCTCTCTCTCTCTCTCTCTCTCTCTCTCT